>JACEGR010001602.1:0-160289 GCA_014170235.1 Listronotus bonariensis | reverse complement strand
CACTTAAATTTATCAAAAAATTAATTAAGTAAGTTAACACTTACCGATGGGGCTTTAAAAGAGATATCTGGCTGGCACCCAATCCTTTTCCTTGATTGCATATTATATATTAAAAATATTTATTTAAATAAACACAATCCACAAAAAGAAATATTTTGAGAATATGTTTCAAATTTCGTTGCTACCCGTCATTGTTTTTGAGAGTTTGAATTTGACGCAATGTTGTAAAGTAAAATAAATAATTCTTCCACTTTATAAAATCGGTATTTAATTATTATATAAATTATTAAATATCCGATCTATATATTACAAATTACTATTTAAGACTTAAAAATGTATTTTTAGAATTCCTATTTTAGTCAGATTTTTAACAGTTCTAAATATAAAACGATTTGTAAACAATAAAATACATCAGTTGTGTGGCGTAAATCATTTACAACAATAATAAAATAAAATATAAAATTTAATTTCTTTAAATTTTAAACAAAACAACTTTGGTGACATTTAAAATCTATTTCATATTTTTTTATATTATTTATTATCTGTGAGTAAAAAAATGGGATAAATTCTACCACATATTATGCTTGGCAACGCTGTTTTAATATCTTATAGTCATCACGAGCGCCTCTATTGTTTTTTAATAGAAACGCTGAAAATTGAGCCCGTTTTTTCAAATAATACCGATATCGTTTACACACCTTCCTCCAGGTCACCATAGTAGTGCCCAAGCAGTAAGCTGACGTCATTATATCGTGATTTTTAGTAATTTTTGATCATAAGACGTCATCAGACCAAAATTATGTCATGAGTTATTTAACTGACGTGTTTTTGACGTCGTTAAAGTGACGTCTTTTTGACGTCATTTGTTCGTCATACTAGCTCATAAAAATTCAATGACGCCATAAAAATTTTGTGTTTGTGTCAAAATCCAACCGAAATATAATATGACAGAAAAATATGACTAATAATGTTACAAAGTTAAAATGGGAAAAAACTCTACCGATAGATAGCGTAATGGACAATAAACTACTACGTTTATTTAACATCTTCGCTTCTTATAGGAATTTTTTGGAGCTTGTTGTTATCGCCTATCGAGACCGGTCTGCGGTTGGTTATCTCAATTAGTTAAATACCTTTGGCTAGTGTAAAAGTCTGCCTCTCCAGGTTAGACACTGGACAGTGTCCCGAGAGATGCGACCTTGCAGTGCAAGGAAATTGCAAGCAGTAAGGAGTTTTTTTCCTATTTTAATTTTGTTGAATAATTTCGACTGCTTGTTAAGAATACTTTTTAGTTAAGTAGGTACTAATAATTATAGTTGTCATCACGTAACATAACACATCCATCCACCACCGTCTTTATGGAAAGCCTATATTAACTATCAGGTATGTTCTCCATAATTGAAAATATAATTTCACAAAATAAAATATCGAATCATTTAAAAAAAAGTATGTGCCTCAATTTTTCATCTTAAATACGTCTTTATGACTTCATTAACGGGACGTCTTTTGTCTGTGACGTCATTTTAACGTCATTTTGTTGTCTTCTTATGATGTCTTTGCTGACCAAAAATGACTAAAATGAGACGTCAATATGACGTCAGATTGCTGTTTGGGTGGTTTCTTGCTTCAATGCTAGCTTGTTGATTTTCTGGACTAGGATGCTGTAGAAACTTTTTATGAGCTTGAATTTTTAAAAGTCTAGCTTTGTCACATAAATTAGTAAAGGTTAATAATTAGAGGGTTTAGTGGATTTCTTGATCTGAGGTACATAGGTTTCAATGCCCAATATAATTGACTCGGTCAGTTGCTCAGGGGCGGTCATATCGACTTTCTGAGGGGGGCCATGGGCCGAGGAGAAATGTGTATATAAAAGCCCATATTTGCCATTAGACATGTATGAAACACAATAAAATAGAAAGGATGTCGCATCCAAGGGGGGCCATGGCCCCTATGGCCCTCCCCTATGACCGCCCCTGCAGTTGCATACAGATTTCAGAAGGATCGTGAGAAGAGAAGCAGATGGTATCCCAAGGGTAGGTGGAGAAGAAGTTCCTCAGTCCATCCCAGTCGGTGCTATACGTTAAATCGTATAAACATATTTCAATAGGTACTTGATGGCATCACTCATAACACCAAGCATTAATTATAATTATTATATTAAAATATATTATTTTTTAACAATTTATAAACGATGCTAGCGATGATAATGTTTACATTGCGGACATAAACATAATTTCTTACGTCAGCAAATGCTCCGGGTGCAAAGCAAATACGTTCCCAAGGAATGCTCCCAAAAATAAACGTCCGGAGATTTTCACGACTCATCTCTAAAATGATTTGTTCTTATCTTCATATGTAAATAATACTGATCAGGAGCCTGATTAATAAACTTGTTAACATCTCTCGTAAACGTGTGCAGGATTTTTTGGCTTAATTCCAATACTGTATTTGCTCCAGTGCGTAGACGCCTTTAGAGTTTCTGCTTTCTTCGAAAAATATACAAGAACGGCTGAACGGCATCTTCTGTAATTCTTTTGACATGGTTTTCTTCAATTCACTGCTAATACCTCATATTGTTTTTTAAATCGTTTGCTAGACTTAACTGACAGAAAATGTAATGATACTAGATGCGGTTTCCTAAATATTTTTAGGGATATTGTCGTCATTTTCCAAGACCATTTTTCTTTGAAATAATCATTTTACTTCAATCGAATACTTATTATTAATTATTTAACCTATATATATTACATTTATTATAAAAACAACGCTTAACGCCTTAACAACGAAAACCCCTGCCTATGATGTTTGACGATTTCAAATGTAATGTTTTGAATGGTGTTTATTTATTACGAGATACAGGGACACGTGAATTAAATTAGAATACTTTTTTCGATACTGCAGCCAAATAATTATGTAGGTATTTCTTGAAAATATGAGAAAAAGTAGTAAAAAAAATAACATATAACATTCCTTTTAGAGTAAATTGTATTTGCATCCCTTGGACAATTTCGATCAAATGTAATTCCAAATATAAGGCCCTAGAGCGTCAAGTAGTGAAACTGACCCTGTATAACGTTACGAAAATGTTTGGAATTTTCTTACTTGTTGGTAAGGTTAGATGGTGCGCAAGTCCTTTTGTTATTAAAATTTCGTCTAGTTATCTCTTGCTCCTTTTGCACTTCATCTCTTTTAATATCCTGCTTAATTGTGGTCTACTAGAAAACCATCTTTTTGGATTTTTGATCATAATTCTTTTAATTTTCAATTAATGTTGGAATTGTTTTAGCCACAAATTGTTTTATTTACATGGGAAATTACTTTTTAATTTTGAAAAATTACATTTTATAATGTCTGATAATTCTAATGTATGTATTATCTATTTGTTTAATTACTTTACGCTTATCTATTTGGCTACGTCTTCTAACTTCCTATTAATTGAATGCTACACTGGGCTCATAACCTAAATTCCCTTATAGAAAGTGTAAATTTAAGATTCAGTTATCAATTTTATTATTATTTTTTTGTTTTGACAACTTCGTAGCAATAAACTTCATAATACATTGACATACATTATACTCTAATATAATGCTCTATAATTCTATATTGCTTCTATCACCAAAAAAAATCATGAACCTGACTTAAGTACATGCAAAGCATTTACGACATTTAAAATTTCTGGCAACACTGTACCCTACCTACTACCTAGCCTAGCCTAGTTTACCGTTATGAGAGTCCGAAAACTTTAGCTGCAACGAGGGACTGCTTTCAGTGATCGGTGATCGCTTGCCGTGCCGTACAACTTAATTGTGTCGCGTCTCCTTTACCGAATATTTTAATACAATTTACGGATTTATTTTCTGTGCCATACGCTCTGTAGGATAAATTAATAAGGAGAATCTAAAAATGGCTGAAAGTAGGGGTTCTTTATTGGCCAAGTCGGTACAGAAACATGCTGGAAGAGCGAAAGAGAAGGTCAGTGCCTTTTTAAATTGTTTTATTAAGAATATCGGATAAATGTCGTAAGTGTCATGTGTCCATTTCTTTTTAAATAGGTATCTATTTATAAACCATTTTAACAGTGTTGCCAGTAATAGATGTGGAACTATGTACCAAAAATAGACAAAATAAAAAAGATATGCACAAATCTATTTTAAACCATACAAATCTCTCTTGGCATTTATGGCACTTGCCTTGTGAATATTTTCAGAATTAGTTTAGCTAGTAATTTGCTTGCTAAATGAGAAATCCTTGGCAAAATTATATAGGTGTATTTATCTATGGTATCTAGTACCAAAATATATTATGTCAGGCATCTAAAACCAGTTTTGATGCTAATGACAACATTAGTGTAGGTAGGTGTATTTTCATAATGTCCATATACATACTTATTATGGAATTTAGTGTTAAGAAAAAGTTACCATCTGATTCTATAACTAATGGTATCCTTCGATATTTTTGCAGTTTAACATTGCTAACATTAGAAGTGATTTGCTTAGAAAGAAATATTTAAAAACATGTACTAAGCAAAATTTATAATCAGCCGCCATGCATAAAATCTCTGCTGTCCCACCAATCACCTGTTGCACCTTATTATTGTGTACAAAAGGTTAAATAGCAATTATTTACTTCACTACTTTCCAAACAATAATTAAGAATACTAAAGATCAAGTTATTCTATTCAAGATAGAGGAGGATCTGCTGGGATTATAAAAATTAGAATTTAAATTTAGGGTTAATGTTATCTTAGGTACTATATTAGTGCTTAGTGAAACACCTTAATTACATTATATCATTTTCAGTCACGCATATATATTCTGGTTAGATCATTTTAGAAGCTAAATTACATCTAGTGTAAGAGCAGAGCGAGTATTTTAATGTCACGGGAATATCGAAACAACTTGAATTTGTCTCGTAATTTGTTTAGTTTTCAAATAAAACACTAAAGCTTGAAGCTGTTTTGTGTAAAATGTTGTTTTTGTTTTTGTAATTATTATGGAAATTAACGATGTAATTACCTTTCTTTATATACTAGGTTGCATATTTATTTGACAATTTATCTTAAACTCCGTCTGAAAATCTAAAGTAAAAACAAAATTTATTTATATTGAGGACGATATAACATAGCCAGTCATTTTTTAAAGTCACCGCTTAACTGGTAGTGCAAGAGAAATACTTACAATTAATAGTATTATTAAAACAACTGTTTACAGAACACTTGTTAATTATTATTAAGTTGCAACTTTTTTAACTCAAAAAATATTTGTGAACACATCTTTTAACAAATTTAACTTTTAAAACAACGCAAAACGAGACGCAAAATTTCCAGACGCCACTGGAATGATACTTTTTGTTCGACCTCCGAACAGTGCGGACGTCACGTAGAAAATTACAGATTTTTTCCCGATGTGGCGGTTAGAGGAGCTGTACGGGCGTTTTTACCTTCGGGGATCAAGTAAAGATTCACGCTAAATTGACGGCATCTTTCTTTTTGAGCTAAGCGCTGTGAGCGAAGATTCCTATAAGCTGATGGTATTCTGTTTGGTAGTGAACACGAGAAGTTTCTCAGATGGCGGGAAATGGATGGGCGTGCCACGGGAACTGTTAGTGGTGACAATGAAGGTTATATGTAATACCAGTAGCAGTTCTTGGTTTGTTAGCTGTCAATTTATGCATTGCATCGATTTATAGAATTATTTAAAAGAATTTTTTTTCTGAGTTTCTGGGAGCTACGAGCTCGATTATCCAGAATTTCCACTGACGATGATAAAAAAATCATACAGGGCATTTATTAGGAATTCATTGTAATACATTAAAGCCTGCTGTCCACGGGAGCGGTTTTCCGCCATATATAACCTACATTTGGATCCGCAGTGGCAAGAAGCAATTTTCGGATATTTACGACCTCGCGCAGTGGGTGGACGAACATGCGCACTAAAAGCCGTGGCAAAATACAAACACCGGCACCCCGTACCCTTCGTCCGCGGTCTGGCCGTAACGCTCATTAGCTACCGTACTTCGAACAGAAAACCAGGACGCCGCCAACAAATTCTTTTCTATAATGTGGATAGGTTGTTTGGAGCCGGGTGCGTTTACCCTCAACGGGCTTGCGTACAAACCGGTTTTTCGCCCATGAAATGTAACTTTTGTTTCGCGCAGGTTATAACATTAGCACTCCATCGAGATCAGTGTTTTCCGCCCGCGTATTAAAAATACGCGCAGAAAATCCGCTGACATGTCCATTGTAGCGGAAATTTTAAAGCGTTTTGTTTTGAATATGGTGATTTTATGTAAGAATTTTCTTTGGTTAATACTACAGTTGTGAAGGTCACTAGATGTCAATCATTATGTCTGTAGGATGGCAAATGGATTGGATATTGGATAATAATAAATCCAGCAAATTAGGCAACTTTGGTTAATACACTATATATCGAATAGTTGAAGCTAGCTTGAGTTAAAGCGACTTTTAAAAGTAGCTTGAAAAAAGCGATATAAACGCGCTTGAAAGTGACTTGAATCGTTCAAGTCAAGCCTGAAAATAAGTAGGGTTGACTTCACTGAAGCCGATTAGAAACACGATATAAACGATTCAAGTGGGATTAACAACTGCCTAACTTCAGATGAATGCTTCCTCGAACGTCATCAGTGTCAATTTCATATATGATTTTCACATTTTTATACAAAATATGAGTGGAAAAACAGGTGAAAAAACATGCTCACACCAACAACAGCACACAAAACGGAACAAATTAAAAAGGTAGGTTTGGTTTTTATTTGATGTCTACTGTGAAGTTGGATGCAAAACTGCCGCATGCGTACGACGATGGCCTGAAATGTGCTTGACCTCGATTTTCAATCAACTTTCAAGCCACCGAAATAAACACGTAGACTTGGAAATCGCTTCAAAGCCGCTTTGTTTTCAAGCCAGCTTGAACTATTCGATATAAACGTAGTAATAGATTGTCTTAGTTTTTTTACCCCATTCATTTTTTTTGTTACCTATTTACCTTAGAGTACAAGCTAGACGCTCGCCTGCAGTTATTGGCTCACGACCTGTGTGGGACTTGCTATTAGTTGACTCAACTTCTTGTAACAATTTGTCAAAATTCTCCGTTGACATTCTTAGATAATTTAAGTGTTTTTCATCATCATGTTGTCTTAACTCCTTTAATAAAGTTATATATTGGCTATGAACTTTCCTTTCTAAAAAAGTTTTCTAACCCAAAACCTGTGCCTCCTTTTTTGTCTTTTTGGTCGTATTGAAAGTAGGATAAATATTTTTTTTTCGCCAAATATCATACTAAAGTAAATAATTAATATAAGTGTAGTTGATGTCGTCCATAACACTTCTTTTATTTAAAACGGATCTTTAACGTCTTGTCTTATCTTCAAGCAACAACTCGTCAAGCTCATCAACTAGTTCAAGGTTATAGTTCCTGGCTATTAATTTGAAAAATCCGCACAATCTAGTGGAAAACGCAGAAAAGTTAACTTCATCTCAACTTTTTGCGGATCCGCGTCGAAAATGGTGGAAAAGCATTTTAAATTTGCAGTAACCAATCACAATGCTGAATTATCATCCGCGAGCGGAAAACCGCTCTCATGGACAGTCGGCTTTAAGCTCTAGCAGTAATAGATTCAGCAGTATTTTGACATAACGCATGCTCAGTGCTGGTTTTATATTAGGGAAAATTTATTAAAGTTACTGCTAGACTTTAATTGTGCCAATATGAAGTCGGTCGTTTTCCTACTTTATTTTGACATTTGAAAAAGAAATGAGGTTAACGTTTAAAATAATCTTTTTTATTTTTAAAATGAAGTAAAAATTGAAGACTTCTTTAGTAACTATACAAAACTAATACATAAATTAGACTATAAATAAAAACAAATAATATTATATTTTTAGGTTAGAAATAATGCAAGCTTGTTACGCTGACCAAGTGACCAATAACACTTCTTCACATAGGCGCGTTAAGGTTTAGCAGTAATAAAATAAGGAGTTTCCTTTAATACTGCTAGCACTATTCGCTCTTTTTAATAATTCCCAATTATCCCTCTTCTCTCTTTATTTTTTGAAGAGATCAAGTTAAAAAATAAAAAGTGGGATATTAAATTGATGCATAAATAGTAGTAAAAATTTTAAAATGGCTGCTGGACGCCATTTTGGAAAACAAAAATTAAATGGAAAGGAAGTTGCCTCGAAAGTTGTTGTGGCACAAGCCTGACAAGTACTTTATCGTATTTATTTATATCTAGTAATTTATAACCCCAGAATATAAAGTCAATACCTTCACCTACTAACCTAAATGTGGTATTTTCTTAGATCTCTTTAATGGTGATATAATATACAAAGTGTTTCATTAAAAGAATATACAGGTTGTATCAACTTAATTTATACACGAAATAACTTCGCACCCAAACTAAATTGCTAACATACCCATAGTAGTTTTTACAATGGAAGGTAATTAATTTTATGTTGTTATATTATTTGTCACTCCGACAGTAAGAGAATTATTTAAAAATAATTAGAACAAAAATATTTTTTCATTTCATCACGTTTTATCGGTAATAAGTATAAGTAGTAATTCAGCATACTGCTGATTTCTCAAACACCAGCAATAATTGACGTATAGTGTGTTATACATTTGTAATGTTGAATTTATTACAAAGTCAAAATTCGTTAAAATATACAGGATATTCCATTTAAAAAACCCACTTGACAACGAAATTTGTTTTTTACACACCCTGTATATTACCTAGACCTGTCAATGAAAAGAGTATATCCCAAAAAACATTTTTTTATTTTAAGTTTATTTTTGTATCTTGTTCAGGGGTAAAGTTATTTCGTGTATAAATAGTCCAACTAACAATTATTGGACGGCGCAACGTCGCCAAACGCAACGTTGTTTCGTTTTAAATTCCTACATAGCGACTCTGTATTGCACCAATTTGATGGATGATTTTTCGAGTCGTCCGGACATTGCAAATGTAACTACTGCAAGTGGGTTGACGTAAAAACGTTGCTGAAGGCAACTTGCTCGGCTAAAGCCATCTACAGGAAAACTTAATAAAAATGGGCACCTTTTTGTCAACTAAAATATAATTTTGGCAACTTCTTGTCAATTTATAAGTCGCCGTTGAATTATACCTCAACTATCATGGCAGAGTAGGAAAGATGTTGTTTATATTTAATATTTTGTCATGAACTGAATGATTAAATCGCCGTGCTTTATTCGCATATCATCCGAATTTTAAAACGAACCGCAGTTAACTGACATCTATATGGCAAAAACATAAGAAAAAACAATCGCGCCATTAAAATTAGCTGTTTTACATAAGACAATATGCTTTTTTTTCAATTTTTTCAAATCATTATAAGTATTAAAAAAACATTAAATTATGTTTTAAAATAATAGCCACATCTATAATAACATTTTCTCTTAACAGAATCATGAAAAGGTCCATAAATTATTAGAATTATGTTTTTCCTTTTTATTCCACATTAAAAAGTCAAAATGAGTGCCTTGATTTGTTCGTAGTTTCACATTTTTTAATGGCGAAAGGTAGTTGCGATCGCAACCATATTTTTTACTAAGATCAGACCAATGTTAGCGCCATCTAACAGGTAAAGGTTATCGATCTTTCGATCGAAATGGCCCGTAACCGTTGCTAGGTTTCAGTAGCTTTCAGGCAACGTTAAAGCGTCGTTAGCTTTTCTTCCAAAATAGGTACCCTAACGACCATAGTTTGGAAAATGACGTATAGACGTTAATAGGACAACAGTTTCCGGTGCAACGTTAATGTTATTATGACGTTAATTTAATTGGTCGGAAGAACAGCTTACTTTTCTACTAATGGCAACGTTAAATTTCGTGGGATTCTTAGTAAAGGCAACTAAAGGCCTCTTAAACTGTTAGTTGGGAGAGTTGGGACACCCTGCATACTTACCTACTTTTGGCTCTACCCTATATATTATTAACATTAACAAGAGCTTTAAGGAAATCACATCTAACTTCATTAGTTTCATTAGAATATGGCCATTCAAATTAGGTATTTAGGTAACTTTTAAAGTATCGCCATTTTGTAGTAGGTAAAGGTATTGACTTTATATTCTAGGGTTATAAATTACTTGTCAGGAGCTTTGAAATAATGTGCCACAAGATACCCTTTCCATTAAATTTATTTTTTCCCAAGATGCTCCTGGCTTACCCCGCTTCCGTCTGCCGTCCGCCGTGTCGTACGGCGACAAGTTTCCACCTCGAATATTTCCTATGCATTTAATGCCCTATGGTCGGCCAGTTGGTTTCCACACCTGTAAATGTATTTATTTTTATTAACTCTGGAATGAAGATATATTTTTTTATTATGTTCTGTAATTTTTGTTTTTGCTTTTAATAAAATGAAAAGATAGGTTTTGGGGCAAACAAGGAAAAAATGTAATATTCTTATCTTTTATCTGTCAAAAATTGACCTAATCTATTTACTTCTGAAGCATATATTTCAAATAGACTGTAGTCTTAACATAAAAAACATGTTTAATGAAGTTTTAATAAACTTTAATAAAAAGTTATTGGCTCTAATCACCTCTACCCGAGCTTCTGCCTTATTCCTTTCAATAGCAGTTAGCGTTGTTTGAGGTATTATTCCTATGGATTTGCAAATATTCTGGATTTAAAGTGAAGAGAAATCAGACCAGCAGATATCATGATTACTTAAATTAAATCATGAAAACCGTAGAATATATACCGATATATGCCTATAAAATCAATTAAAAACACACCATTTCCTTAATCCGATCGATAAATTAAAGCATTAAACATGAAAACTGTAGAATATATAAAACCTTAGTGCGCCATCTCCTTGGTCTAGAAGATTACTTTTAATGGGTGTGTATTCGGTAATTAAATATGCATTTAGTTTTAAACAGTGTAATATAAAGTAAGATCCCTTGCTAACTTTTAGAACTTGGGGTGGTTTATACTTTTATACTTAATGTCCTAAAATCTCCTATAAGGTCGATAAAAATGATCTGATCACCTTGATTAGCTACATATCGCCAAATCTACTTGTTATCTAGTTAGTGTAGAGGAACTAAAAAGTGAATTTAAATGTAAAGAAATAATCTCGTCTATGTGTAAAAAGCTGTAAATAAGTGAAAAAAGTTCTGTATTCAAGTTTACATCAAACGCGGTAAAGGACTAGTTAAGTAATCAGAATCCAATAACAAACGCCTAGCCCTATACTTATTATACTAAAGATACTTAAGTGTTTATTGACAAAAAAGTGTTAATTATGCCTAATTTTCTTTATTTCTTTGGCAGGTCCATTCTATGCTTGAATTAGTTTTGGATATATCCTTGTTCAGATATTCAAACAGACTAGGTGGCTATTTTAAAACAAGCAGAATTTATTAGAAGGCCGAAGCTATTTTGAAATGCCGCATGGCAAAATAAAGCAAGCGCAGCAGGCTGCATTTGGGGCTTTAGATGTACTTTAACATGTTACATTATTTTTTTGCTGAATTTGAGAACAAATATTGAAACACAATTGAAAATGAATTATTGCTTCGGTTTTTTTGTATACTGTTACTTGTACTTATGTCTTCTAATTTTAAATACATTATTTTTCAATCAAATACGTGTATTTTTCACAAGTTTAAATCCAAAAACTGTTCGTCTAACGAGCTATTAGCATCTGACAGATTGATACCTATAGGTGTTTAGTTTTGGCAGTAAATTTTTAATCCTGAGCCACTATGTGACGCATCGCTGAGACGCATGAGGATACCGTTATCCAACTCTATGTTGGGCCCAAGATGGACCTTTGCACATCATTTTCATTCTTCCAGTTTTTTTTTCTGAGAAGCCATTAGTCTTTTTAAGTAAGTAGAAAGATATGATCGTTTTTATTTTTTCCAATATTTCACTTTATGGGGCAGAGTTAAAAGCGTTACGGACATCTACTTAGGTTTGTAGGCATTTTTTCCTATTAGTCTTGGAGTTATTAGGTAGCCGCCTTATTTCTTTTGGAACAATCTCCCCCACCCCTTCTGTCTAGGTAATATGCTCATAATTTTCAGTCTTTTTAGTTTTTGATTTTTCTTCAACATATATTCATTTTTATTTAAAGCCGTTCTCTGAGGTCTTGCAGAATTATACTTTTGGTTTTATCTTCTTTTTATAGTTACTTCTCTTGGGTATACTTCCATCTTTAATAATATTGTGTTTCTAAGTCTGTTAGTCTCTATTTACATTTGAACGCTCTCGCTCCTGCATATACACTCCGCGATTTTTGTTTCTATACCATCGTTTATGATTTTTGAATCTTAGGATGCGTTGATATTGGCACCGCTCGAGCGATGAACTTCGAGGGATTCCGCTTTAGCGATGTCAAAAACTGATTCCAGCAACAGATTTTAAATGGTAACGTTCATGTTGACGAGCGATTGGCGCGTTTCAAATCATCGCACCGCTTGAGCTGCGATTTTGTTTGTTTTCTAACTGGCATCGCTACAGCGGTACGCACGCCGTATTCAGTGAATAGTGCACACAAAAAATTACAATGGCATCTCAAACTGAAAACATCGATCGTGAATTATTGATTTCTGAGATACAAACCTTGTTAAAAACAGAGTGACTGGCTCTATTTTTATTAATATCATGAACGCCTTGTTTTTTTTTAATTTCGTTTTCTAATTAACTATTGCTGCTTTATGATTGAATTCATCAGTTTTAATTCGATAGGAACTGAGAAAATAACTGAATTAATGCTTTACTAATATGAACACGACGACGCGCGCGATGATAACGCTTAAAGCCGGCTGTCCATGAGAGCGGTTTTCCGCTTGTGGATTATAAATTCAGCGTTGTGATTGGTTAGTGCAAATTTAAAATGCTTTTCCCGCCAATCACAACGCTGAATTATCATCCGCTAGCGGAAAACCGGTCTCATGGACAGCCGACTTAAGTGGAATCCCTTGACGGTAGATGCTGGAGCGGTGCCAATATGAACGCGACCTTACTCTGGACATTTATAGCAACCCGCTTAGAGTCAGACGCTACATTGCATTGTCATCTGCTCAGTCGGATTTTTAATTCACGAATCTGCTGGACTTGGGTGGCCCTCCTGGCACCTAGGCTGCGCCGGCATTACCCTTTGGTTAGCACGGAAACACCCTCACTGGCTACAATAAGTGATATACGACAAAGTGAGAACACTTCGAGGGAGAGTTAATGTTAAGGTGCCCCAGTGCTTAATACTGGCCCTAATTCTATTTCATCACATCAACGATATCTCTTGCACAAATAATCTCATCCATAGTTTTGCTATTGGTTGGTAGTCTTCATTTCAGTTTTCACTTTACCGAGCCAGTCTCTAGGGCCGGTTTTAAAAACAAGCCTAAGGTTATGCCACTTTTAAAAACCTTTAATTGTTCTTATCCAGTTTAATACTTTTAAAACCTAATCTTTTTACTGTCAGTATTGTCGCGTTAATAAAGCCTTTTCTTCTGTCCTCCAAAACAGCTCCAATTTGGATTTTTTTTACTTTTTGTTTTTTTATATCATTTAAAATCCAAAACCTCTCAAAGAAAAGAAATAACTATTTGTATTTTTAACTAATATAAATGTTATTCAATGTGTCCATTAACTTTGCCAACAAACTTTAAGGAGTAATTCTCTAACAAAAAATAAGAAGAAAACCTAATACGCACATTAAGGGGAGTAATTCTTTCCGCCAAGTTTTTCTTTTTTCGATGCTCAAGCAAAATTTCAATCTACTACATGTAAATCCCAGCAAGTTTGAGCTTCTTATATTTTTTTTTATCTTTGACATCTCACGAAGGCGTATGCCTAAATACCAGTGTACCGTGAGTGCTGGGTTACTGGATGTTTAACCCATTATTGTCGTGTTCCGTCAACGTTATCCAAGCACTGAAACATGCAGTTTTTGCATTTCACAGCACCTTTAGAACACGCGGTAGTGCCACCACGGACGTTATTCGTAAATAACTACTACCTAGGTACAATTAATTAAATTTAAAGTTTTTCCATTTAACATGCACGAAAAAAATATATTTTTTACATTTGTAATGCTTAGCGACTTTTTACTTCAGTGTGTACCAGGGTAGGTGTTACAAGAGGTCAAATGGACCACAAATTATGGAATTTTTAAACGTCCTTTTGGTCGCATTGTCCAAAACTTATAAATACAAAATTTTACTCCGATTGGTAATATACAGGGCGAGTTAGAACTAAAAATATGAAATATTACCAAAGAGACCTTTATTTTTAAAAATAGGACAAAATTGTCAAAATTAAAAGTTAAAAAAATTAAAGTGAAATAGGTATTATTTTTCTCAATTTTTTACATTATGCATTTACAGTTTTTAAAATACTTGTCTTACGTCGAATTTAAAAAAATATATTTAAAATTAATAAATTTACCTACTTTTAAATTTTGCTCCCTCTTGTTAATTATTTAGGTTGTAATGCGTAATGAAAAAATTGGCAATTACATTTTTTCTTACTCTCATACTTTAACTTTACATTTTGACATTTAATTCTTTACAACATTAAAGGTAGTCACACATACATACGTTGGCGTCGGACGGATAGTACGGATCGAAAAAAATATTTTTACTGAAATTAAACACACCCACACGCACGTGCGAGCTATGGGTAAACCATAGGTAGATATTAAAAGTTAGCGCCTTTTCACCCGGGGTATAAAACCACTCGGTTAAATCCCTCCGGTAGGAATCGGCTTAAATTCTTGTCAAATAACGCACTTTCTGGCCAGTATCGCACATATGAAACGGTAATGGCCGAATTTTGATTAAAGTTGCTATATTCCCACGGGATTCTTTAAATCCGGTGCCAACCGTCCGCACATAGGTGCACTGCTTCATTCAATTTCACTAAAACTATTTTTTCCGATTCGTATCGTCCGTCCGATGCCGATGTGCGTGTACCTTTACTTACCTATACAATTTTGTTCTATTTTTAAAAATAAAAGTAGTTAGATTCTGAGCATTTTTTATATTTTTAGTTATAACTCGCCCTGTATAATACCAATTGGAGTAAAATTTTGTATTTATTAGTTTTGAACCATGCGAACAGTTTTCCCAAAATTTCGTTTTAAAATTTAAAAAATGTTGGTCCATTTGTCCTCTTGTAACATCTATCCTGGGACACATTGTATATTGTGATTCGTTTTGATGGACCTGGCATATTTTACGCTCTGTTAAATTGTTTTAGTATTTTTTGGTGTAACTCGAACTGGTTTGCCAATTGAATTTTCTATAAAATTATCTTCTACATTTGTTCATTGGTGTTTTAAAAAATGAATAAATGAACATTTTTAGGACTGGAATATAATTTTTAATATTTTCTTTTGGTCAAATTTGTTGTATATATGTTTTCATTCACTTTACGACTATACGTCTTTTATTAATTTAAAATCAGGTTGGTTATTTTAGGCTTTACACCCAACTTACAAATATTGTTGTGAAAATGTATTTTTTCACCAAGCAGGACTTCTTGGGAATAGTCACTTTAAGTTAATAATTAAAAACTTTCCCATTTGGTAAGAATTTCCGAAGATACGCTGTACACTTTTCTGTCTTAAATTCTGTTGTTGTATTTATTGATTATTTCAAACACACATTTTTTAATTGGGTTATTTCCAGATTTCCAAATATATTTATTCTGCTTAAGCAACACCTAGTTTGGCTGATTTAACATATTATTTATGATTTATAAATATTAAAATTGTATACAATTAAATTATTTGTTTGAATAGTCGTCTTTTAACGTATTCGTATGTGAGCATGGTTATCTAGCAATTACCTCTACCTTATTAGCATAAGTTATCATCTGGTTTATTTGTTAAAGTTAGCCCAATATTAAAGACGCATAAAAATACAACTCTTTTTAATTTCAGATATTACAAAATTTGGGAAAAGTAGACAGAACAGCTGATGAGATATTTGACGAACATCTTCAAAACTTTACTAGGCAGCAGAATGCAGCTAATAGACTACAAAAAGAATTTAGCAATTATATTAGGTGTATAAGAGGTAAGAGAATAAGAATATTTTTTTATAGTCCACAAAGGCTTGGATTATATGAGGTCTATAAGATGTAACAATTTTTTTAATCAAATCCCACAAAGGTTTAAATTATATTATGCTGCGTCCAGACTTGCAACAATTTGCCGCGCCGAATAGCGCGCCACATAGCCCCACACAGCGCGGACGTGGACGGAATTCACGTCGTTCCAATGGCATGGGGCATGATTCTGCGGTAATTCCAAGCTTGTCGGTTTTTGGCATCAAAGGAGCGCGCAAATAGGTTGGTTTGTTTGGATGAATGTTTGAATTGTTGCAAGTCTGGACGCAGCTTTAGGTGTATGGGAGGAAAGAAAATATATTTTTTTAATCACTGCTCAAATGCTTGTGTAAAATTTATGTCCAGGGACTGAGTGCTGTGTTTTTAAATATTGTATCCAATTTTCTTTAGTTCCGTTAAATATAATCAGGTACCGAAAGATGCAAATATTTTCACCACTGCCAAATAAGTCCTATCTTTAAGTTACTCCCGTTGGCCAAGGATACGGATAATAAGAAGAAAGTCTAAAACAGTTGCTGTTAAAAAAAAACCACAAACAGGTCCAATATAAAGCTGCTCAAGTTTTATATGTCATGTCAGGATATTAGAGTTTAATTGATAGTAGTTATTTGGGTACATGCCAAAAAATAAATTACAAGTACCAAAAAACCAAAAAAAAAAAAAAAAATAAACAAGTAAATATAGAACTAAAAATCGACGTTTCTGTGGCAAGTCTGCCACCGTTGTCAAGATAAATTGAATACAAAATAAAAATTTAAAAATTAACTTATTATTATATTAGAGGTTAGTGTTAGTTTGTTGTCAGTTATAGGAAAGCCACCCTGTACAACACCCATACAGCCGCCAACTAGCAAAAAAAAAAGCTTATGGTGATAAATATTTCTTTTGTTTAAATGATGCTATGTTTTATTCTTTTACGACCGACGAAGATTGCGGATATCTTAATAATCCTTGTAAAAACCTGTAAAATTGCCATGCGCTTTTAGCATACCTATGGCAAAAATAAAAAATAATTTAAATACAGATTATGTTTTTTTTCATTAGGTGTGTAATATTTTGATTTTGATTAATTGATATTTTAAACACCTCTTGCTAAAAAAGTAATAAAACTAATAGTCATTAAATTTACTTGATCAACTAATTATAACCAAAAGAAGTTAGATTTTACAAGTGCATTTAGGTAGATACCGTTAGCTTTGGTTATATGCTATTTATATGATCGATGTCATACTAATCTCGCCAAGTCATGTCTTTTAAAATCAATTATTACTGCGGTTAATACAGTAGAATTTTTAATAATAGTTCACCAAAATTTGATTTGTGTGCTTTACTTGCAGAATTAGTTGGTTTAGGCGTTGTGTTTAGAGACAGCGTTTCTTAACCTGTGGGGCGCGAACATATCAGAAAAAACACTAACAACTTTGAATTATTTACTAAAAAAAATAAAAACAAAATTCTTACTAGGGCTGGCAAAAACCGGAAAAAAACAAAACCGGTTAACCGGTTTAAAAAAACCGGTTAACCAAATATTTAAAAACCGGTATTAAAAACCGGTTTTAAAAACCGGTATTAAAAATCGGTATTAAAAACCGGTTTTAAAACCGAAAAACCGAAACCGGTTTTAAAAACCGAAAAACCGAAACCGGTTTTTAAAACCGAAAAACCGAAAACGGTATTTAAAACCGATACACCGAAATCGGTTTTTAAAACCGAAAACGGTCTTTAAAACCGAAAACCGAAAACGGTTCTCAAAACCGAAAAAGGGTTTCCTAAACCACAGTTAACAAAAAATCGGAAAGTAATTATTCTCTATTAATCGTTTCTGCGTTGATTACGGATTTTCCCATGAGCTGTGGTGTTAAGTGATAATCATTATTTATCCTAGAACATTCTTCAAAAGAAATTGGTTAAATATAAATAAGAATAAAAATATAATATCCCTATTAATAAAATGCAAGATTCTAAAAGGTGATGTAAAAATTCCATACTCCATACTCCATACATATTTTATTTTTTCCTCTTTATTTAAAATTGGTATTCTGTTTTCGGTGTTTTTCTTGATTTATTGGTTAATAAAAAAACAGAAAAGGAAAAGTGGTGATTTTTAAATTTTAATTTAGTGTATTATTATAGTAAGTTGTAGTTTTTAGATAATACCATTAAATTTGCCCCTTTATTTCAAACAATTCTTACTAGAAACATTTTCTTCTAAAATGCGCCGTTTTCTGGTTATTTGCCTGTCTAAGGTTAAATGAACCACCCTGTATAATCTGTCAACCAATATCCTGTTTTACAAAATAAACGGTTTTTCTTTTTTAGATGTAAACCGCAATTAACCAAAAACCTATTAATTGATATTCGAAGAACCGCTTTTCGATTTTGGTCCGATTATTATCCAATCCAATTAATCGGTATTCGAAAACCGGTTTTCAAATACCGGTTTTTGAATACCGCTTTTGAATACCGGTTTTCGGTTTTGGCCAAAACCGCGGTTAACCGAAAACCGGTTAACCGAAAAACCGGTTTCGGTCGCCAGCCCTAATTCTAACATAATCAAAAATGTCCTTAACACTGATTAATTAAAAGATATTAATTATTACTAATGACTCTTTTCGGCCTGTTTTGCCAAGCAAAACTTGTCGAAATATGTTTTTACAGTAGGTAGATTGAGTAAAAAAATACTTTTTTTATATACCAAGAATATTGTTTAAGGTGACCAAAAAGACATCGTTAAGGTTTGAGCGCTTAATATTAATATTAAGAGGTCTATATTTGCGACTAACAGTTTTTTGACAAGAATCTTTTTTATGCACAACTCGCAAATTGTTGATCTGACAAATGTGGTCTTTCTTAAGTTTGCATTTTTGTTACTACTACAAATATGAATTCTTAAAAAAATCAATACATATATTTAATGAAAATTGGATGCGCTACAGAAACAATCTCCTAAAATTTTGATTAAATTTTATTTTTTAAATGTCAATCGACGTTGAAGTTGAATCCAAAAGTTATTTCAACGTTGAATACCTTTTGAAGAAGTAAATTTATTAAAAAATACGAAAAAAAAAACCTTTTTTTGTAGCGCATTAAGATTCCACACAAACTAAAGAAACAAAACTAAAAAAAAGAAATATTTTAATGTTCAAGGCCCGATAACATGGAACTTATTTGACCATAATTTACAAAGAAAAATTTTTTGTAGGGAATTTAATTTTATTTAGGAATGTGTGTTGGTAAAATTTTTCAGATCAGCAGTTTGCGGATTTTGCATAAAAAAAAGATTGTTGTCAAAAAACAGTTAGTCGCGAAATAGAACACTTAATAATAATATTAAGGGCTCAAACCTTTACGGCTTTTTTTTGTCACCTTGAAAAATATTTTTAATATATTAAAAAAATTGCTAATTTTTTGGCCCAGTCTAGTGTACATATATTGATATTCTGTGATATTTAAAAAAATTGCCGAAATTTATAAACACATCTTCACAAGGCTTTCTTAGGGCTTCAATTTAAATATTGCGGGAAAAACTCACATTGCGACGTTATGCGCAGAGCGAACCAATTAGGAATCGCTGTTGATCCTACCATTTGGATTCGTTGTATCATGAGCCCTGCCATTTTTTTCTTAGTGCTCAATATATTTGCCATTAAATTTGAGTGATACCGACAGAATTGTTAAAAACAAAAATGGTGAATGAAGTTTCAGTTTTTTTTAAATACATAGTAATAGCCATTTAAAATTAATTTTTACTTTAAAGTTTGTTAAAAATTAAAAATAAAACAAGATATTGGTTATTAGTAAGAACTCTATTTCTGTGATTTTGTTTATTTTCCTTTTTACAAAATATATATAAAGCAAATATATAAAATCAAGGTCTGGTTTTTAATGATAAATACAAATTGAAAATATGTTTGTTGTATACATATATAATTCCTGTAACAATTTTTATTGCTAATAAAGGAACCGGGTTAATATTTTTAAAGTAAATTTGTGGTAAATATAGGTGTTGGATATTTAAAACAACATCTGTGGAACTAAACCAAGCAATTTACATCATATTATAAACGGGTAAAATATACAACAAACTTTAAAAACTCTTAAGGGGGTGTTCTAGTTTAAAAACCCTCATTTTGAGCATTTTTGTTAATCAATAAAAAACAATTGATATTTTTACCGTCCGTTTTTGTTATTATTTTTTTATTTTATATATAAAGAGTGCACAAAATTAATTAAAAGAAAAAAATAATTATTCATGAAGTTATGCGTTCTTGAAGTGGAGAAAAAACGCCATGTCCTTGAATACTACGAATTCGTTATCGCGTGAACCAACAAAAACTTTCAGTTTTGGTGGTTTACGCGATAACGAATTCGTAGTATTCAGGACATGGCGTTTTTCCTCCACTCCAAAGTTTCAGTTTTGGAGGTTTACGCGATAAAAAGTAATTTAAAGTACATTTATGCCAAATTATAAGTAAATCAGTTATTTGGAACTTGAGATATTGTGGCAACCGTATCGAAAAAAGTAGTTTCGCGAAAAACTCATTTATTTAAAGTTTTACGTTAAGTTTCAGGCAGCATAACTGTTGGGGCCCTATTTTTTAGTTGAGAGAATGATCATTTTATGAGAAGTAACCAAATTATTCTCTTAAAACTGAAACATTTGTATTCTTGAATGATCACGTTCTCCTAAAAATCGTGCGAATCGACTCCTCTTGGTTATAAGCCGTAGAAAGACGTAAAAATCGAGATAATCATGCGCAGTTTTAAAAATTATTTCCAGCGAACCTTCTTATTTTCGGTTTATACACTGAGAGAAAACAGTTGATTAAACTACCTTTCAGTTGCTTCGTTAATAACCATTCTTTTATTTTTAGGTAACATAGCTATTTTTTAATAATTATATTAGATTGATCTTTCGCTAATTATTAAATTTGTCTTTCTGAAATAAAGGTATTACTGTTAATAAATTTCTGCATAACACTAACTAGTTGGTTTAGTTACAATCCATTTACGTGTTAAGAAAATATTACCAGATTTACTATTATGTTGCTGTTAATTGTGGTAATTAAGTTTATTATTTCTGTTATTAAATGCATCAAATAAAGTTTTCTTTAATAAAGGCAGAAAAAGACCTTCCTAATACTATTATAAATTCAAGTATCACAATTTGTCCGCTTAATAATCGCAACTAAAGTCATTTACCTACATATCAATCGTTAAAAATCGATATACTTCGGTAGCGCTCGTCAACGGAAAAAGCCTTCCGAAAAAGACGCAAAGTTGCGTATTTCGGTATTTCAGTTTAGTGCTTCGTGTGGTTTGGATGAGGTAGGTTTTCTTGGCGTAATATTTTTACCAACACCATTTGACCAATTCCAAAATGGCGCGAGTAAAAATATTAATTTATTTAAAAACCAAGTATTTTATTCCGTTTTTTATGTTTGTGTTTGTTTAAGCGTTGTGCAGATTGACAATGGCCTACAAACGTACTTTACAGGAATAAGGCTTTAATCAAAGTGTTATAGAGGCTTTTGAAGGTAAGCATTAAAAGGATTTGCAACTTCTTAATGATTATTGGTAATTATTTATTCTTTTATTTTTTAGATTAAAAAAATAATAATACTCACTTGACTAGAAGCAGTTACTAACATATAAATTCTTCGGAGGAGCAAGAAAATATTGTTTTTTATTTATTTATGAATCAACAAACTTTCGGGACCGCGGAGTGAATTGTGTTGCTGGGCGAACCCTTTCCTCTTCCGTGGCTGGGTGGGGTAAGACCATGGTAAAACACGATGTAAAGTAAATGTCTAGAAATTAAAGTGGGTTCATTACGTTTTGCTGACACAAAATTTGAGCAGTTTCTGAAATTTTATTATGAAATAGGCATTCCAAATAGCACATTAAAAAAATGCGTGTTGCAAAAATATAACTGTTTAAAAATTGCCATTTATGACTGAAAATTTAAAATTTTGAACAGCGTTGCCAAGTTGTTAATCTAGGATCTGGTAGGATAAAACAGCTCCGATTTTTCAAATTTTCAGATTTTTATACATTTTAAGTGTCTTATATAAGTTTTATTAAATAGATCTATAGCTTTGGACGTAGTAGAATCTTATTAAAAATATCAAGTACATACGGAAGTCCGGTGCGGAAAGTTAAACACAGAAGATACACCATTTTAATTGATAGAAAAAATATCGGTAACTATAAAGAAAGTGGGGACAACGCCGATTTTGACGTATTTTGGTATATGGGGGATTTTGGAGCGCTAATCACGAATCTAAAAGATTTTTTTTCGGAAACGTTTTGTTTTTAAAATATCCGTCATCAAACTTCAAAATCAAAGTAACGGCATTTTCACTGTTTTCCCTCTTCCTTTTCACCAATTCACTTCGTGGTCCTGAAAGTTTGTTAATTCATAAATAAATAAAAACGATATTTTCTTGCCTCCCCGAAGAATTTATGTTAGTAACTGCCTCTAGAACAAGTAAGTTTTATTTTTTTAAATCGCAAAAATAAAAGAATAAATAATTACTAATATTAATAAAGAAGTTGCAAATCCTTTTTAATGCTTACCTTTAAAAGCTTCTATAATACTTTGATTAAAGCCTCATTCCTGTAAAGTACGTTTGTAGGCCATTATCAAACTGCACAACGCTAAAACAAACCACAAACATAGAAAAACGGAATACAAAATTTGGTTTTTAAATAACTTAATGATTTTACTCGCGCCATTTTGGAATCAGTCAAATGGCATTGGTTAATAATAAGCCAAGAAAAACCTACCTCATCTACATACACTTATCACATTTATCTCGTAATACATACCTATACATACAAATTTATGAGTCAAATTTCTAATACTTCTCCATATGAGATTAATGGTCTATCATTGTGAGACACCCTGTAGATTTTTATAAATCTAGTTTGCTACAGAAACTAGAGCTTATTTGCTAAAGCAACTAAAGCCTATATACTACAATAACTAAGGCTTATACAGGGTGTCCCGAAAGGTGAGGTCAAAATGATAGGAGTGATAGAGTGAGCCAAAATAATATAAGTACTTAATATAAAAAAAGTTCTCTCGCTTTCTTAGGGAGTTTTTTTTTATCTTTTGACATCCCACGAAGGTCTATGCCTAAATACCAGAGTACCGTGGGTGTCGGGTTATTAGATGTTTAACCCATCGTTCCCCTGTTCCGTCAACGTTGTCCAAGCACTGAAACATGCAGTTGCATTTCACAGCACCTTTTAGACAACGCGGTAGTGCCACCACGGTCGTTATTTTTAAATAACTACTACCTAAATATGTCTTCCCCGCTGGGAATCGAACCGCCGACCTCTGGCTTCGAAGATCAAAGCTCTGTCCACTAGGCCACGGGGAGACTTTCTTAGGGAGTTATTGACGTTTAAAATTAGAATATTTTTTATTTTATTTATAACTTTTAAACGGTTGCCAGAATAATAGGTATATTTGGGAATTTAAATTAACTCATACCAGTGTTTTTCCATAGGCAAATGATAGCGCAGTAAGTCATAATTATACAGGGTCAAACGAATTATTTTCGTTTATTATATGCATTTTTACAGAGATAAAGAATTTGATATTTTGGTTTGACCGTTTAATTCCTTCATTATTTTTGTACAAAAAAGGTATACCTTATTTAAATCAATATCTTGGACCGTTCTTCATAAAATCGTATTTTAAAAACCAGACATACTCCTATTTTGTATGTAACAAAAATCCATTTTTGAGGATAATATTAAAATGTGGTTTTAAAAAATTAAACATGCTGTTTGAAAGCCTTTTAAACTTCATAACACAAATAAAGACTGTTTTTAAAAAAATTACCATATTTTAATAATTTTCTCAAAAAATGAAATTTTTTATTACATACAAAATGAGGGTATGTCTGGATTTAAAATAAGTTTTTATGAAAAACGGTCCAAGATATCATTTTAATTAAAGTAAGTATACCTATTTTGTACAAAAATGATAAAGGAATTATACGGTTAAACCAAAATGTCAATTTTTTTACCTTTGTAAAAAATGCATAAAATAAACAAAAAATTCGTCTCACCCTGTATAATTATGACTTACTGCGCATCATTTGCCTATGGAAAAAGCGTTGGCACGAGTTAATTTAAATGCTCAAATATCATAATTATTGTGTCAACCATTCAAAAGTTATTAATGAAATACATTTTTTAATTCTAACTTTAAACGTCAATAACTCCCCAAGGAGGCGATATAGAACTTTTTTTTATATGAAGTACCAACATTATTTTGGCTCACTCTACCACCCCTATTATTTTTAACCTCACCTTTCCGGACACCCTGTATATTCCAGCAAGCTACATTTTTGCTACTTTAATTAAAGCTTAGGTATTACCCCAAGTCCTGAAAATTATAACCATACAAAAGCTCTTTAGTTAAATCAATTAACATTACAATATTGATCATAATGTTAATATAGTAATACTGATAATAAGACTGAATATCAGACACAACTAGGTCCCTTGAGCAGTAAAAAGTAAATTACCTAATAACCATAATGTCATGGACTAGGATAGAACTTTTTTATATGAAGTACCAACATTATTTTGGCTCACTCTACCACCCCTATCATTTTTAACCTCACCTTTCCGGACACCCTGTATATTCCAGCAAGCTGCATTTTTTGCTACTTTAATTAAAGCTTAGGTATTACCTCAAGTCCTGAAAATTATAACCATACAAAAGCTCTTTAGTTAAGTCAATTAACATTACAATATTGATCATAATGTTAATATAGTAATAATGATAATAAGACTGAATATCAGTCACAACTAGGTCCCTTGAGCAGTAAAAGTAAATTACCTAATAACCATAATCTCATGGACTAACAGCGGTAACTAGATGGCTTTAATAACCACACTACTGATGTCAATCAATGGTCGCTAACATATAATATATTTTTCGGTTATAAAACCGATTTAGTTATAGTAACTAATTTGGAAGTAGAAAGTCAACTTTATTTATGGCATTAACTGATCTTATCTGTCCCCTAGTTAACTGAGATAATTTAGTTATGATTATTGAAACTTTAATTATGGTCGCTAGAAGTTTCTCTCAGTGTAGTTGATAACCTAAAATTACGTTTGTATTCTGGCTATGCTTTTCTATTTACGAGATTTGTGTAAAAACTAACTGTAAAAATGGATTTTGACGAGCAATAAGTAATGACAAATCAATAAATAGTCAATGATGACAAAAATTAAATACCTTATACAGGGTATCCAAGAATATGTGGGCAATCTCCCGGATTCATATAAAACACGTAAAAATAAATGTGACAAGTTCATATAATGTTTTTTCCTAAACCCACTTTTTACAGAGATATGTGCCCTTAAAGGACGGCGCTGAAAAATCAGTTTTTCTTAAATAACTTTTCTAGTACTTGGGGCTCTATTCCACTATTCATAAGCGCCTTTTTGTTTGCGTTTTATTAGTTTTTTCTTTATTTCCTCTAGGCTCTTATGAAAACAAAAAGGTTTTCGTACGTGCATAGCCAACTTCACAAATTGGCGCACCACACCGCATTAAAATTTAAAATATGACAGATTTGTCAAAGTCAAGCATACTTTTCATTCTATGCAAACTCATAAATAGTAAAGTTTGATACCCAATTTTGATTTTATTACTAAAGTTAAAACTCATTTAAAAGAATCCAAGATCTTTGCGGTGTAAACTAGGCCATCAGTCAGTAGGTAGCTAACCCACAATACACCAAAGGGTAATTTTCTAGAAAATGGGAGCAACTCCGATTTTGACGAAATTTTGGTATACGGGGTTTTGGGGCGCTGATCACGAATCTGAAAGAATTATTTGGCGGAAACGTTTCGTTCTCGAGATATCCATCATCAAAGTTCAAATTTGAACTAAGCTTATTTTCACTATATTCCCCCTTCTTTTTGCACACAATTCTTGATTTAAAGCTAAAGTGTCACACAATATTTGATTTTCACCTTTTAAAACCCCGTTTTCTACGTTTTTACATTATTTTTGCATTAAACTGCATAGCTATACTTTGAATCATTTTAATCCCAGTTTGCCATGAAGCCCTATGTGTATGTATGGTTGCCGGATTATCAAAGAAAAGCCACGCAATTTAATTCAAAAATAATGTAAAAACGTAAAAACGGGGTTTTAAAAGGTGAAAATCAAATATTGTGTGACACTTTAGCTTTAAATCAAGAATTGTGTACAAGAAGGGGAATATAGTGAAAATAAGGTTAGTTCAAATATCAACTTTGATGATGGATATCTCGAGAACGAAACGTTTCCGCCAAATAATTCTTTTAGATTCGTGATCAGCGCCTCAAAAACCCCGTATACCAAATTTCGTCAAAATCGGAGTTGCTCCCATTTTCTAGAAAATTACCCACCAAAGATATAGGTTAGAAAATTTTATTACCGTTTTATGAAAAATATTAAATTTGTTGAAAATGATGTTTTCCACTGTAAACAACGTATTGAAAATGCTTTGGTTAATTACCTAGTGATAGTTTTCTTTGTCTAAATATGAGGCATCAAGTAAGGTAGAAAAAAGGTGAGTTTAAATGTCTTATATTTATATTTGTTTCCCTTTAAAAACTTTGATATTTTTAGCTTCTAAAAGAGATTGCAAGAAACATATAGTCCTTTAATGACAAGGCAACTAACCCAGGAACCCCATGAAATGCATCAAAACTTAAGACCATGTTTAGATAACAGACAAAGAAGGTCCTACAAAAATACCCCATAAAATTTTGCCTAAACACTGATTAATAACTTGTCTATTGTTAATTTTAAAATGAGTGCACTTGAATATGGAAAGGTATTATTTCATTGCTCTTTTTAATGGAAGAACAAAAGCAACTGTGAGTAAAATTTGCATTAAAAAGTATACTAGTATTTTCATAAAATTATTTCAATTATCCATGAGATACCGTCCCAGTTTCTTTAAAAGATATTCAATTTTACTTTTTGTATTCGTGTCTCTTCTTCCTTTACCAGTTCACAGCTCGAAAACCCTTACGTAACTAAACCTAACCTAAACCAATGATCTTTTCATAGGAGCAATATTCTCTTTTACTTAATGGCTTTTAATCTTTCTTTTATAATTTATATACTCTACAATGTCCTAAGTTAACCCTGCTAATGCTAAAAGTTAAAATAATGCTCATTAAACTCGTATTAATGTTTAGAGAAAAACCTACGTTTGCTTATTTAAACCTGAAATTTGTATTTTTTTATTTTTAGGTTACTGCCAGATTGTAAAATTATTTGTACTATACGGAAAACACTAGAAAGTGTCTGGATTTAATTGATTTTTCAAGCTGGTGTATTATTTAGAAATATATTTTATATAAACTGGGAGTATTTTCAAGAGCTTATCTGCAAAAATATTCAAGGACAAAAACTTAGTGTTTATAAAAACAACGTTTATATACTCAAATGTACTTTTTTTATTGTAAACCTAAGAATTAAAATAAAGGCAAAAAAATAATATTGATTGTTTTTATTATTTTTACAAATTACAAAAGCTTGGTAATTTATGTGTGAGTCATGTTGGGCATTATTATTTTGATTATTATCGATCATTTGATATGATTCTTGAACTATTATGCAATTTTGACTTCTGGAATGGTCCTAAGGGATATTCATAGTCTTCTAGAGTCCTACAAATAAAATTATTATTATTAAATGAAAAAAGAAAACAACTAGCAATAAAAGGTTTTGGTAATTTAACAAATGTGTTTTGCTATCTTTGGGTACCTATTTATTTTAACTAATAATAATTACCGATATGTACTGACAATTTATAGTAATTCTCTTGCAAGGGAGCAACTATGATTCTGCCCAATATCAAAAACATTCCTATTCTCACTATATTCCCCGTCTTTTTGCACAAAATTCTTAATATAACAGTAAATTAGAACATACTATTTAATTAAGCAGCAAAAAAAAATAACCAGCCCCTTTTTTATTAGTTCTGTGCCCTGTATATCAAATTTGGTCAAAATGGGGGTTGCTCCAACTTTCGAGACGATTACCCAATTTATATAAATAAGACAAATATTTTTAAAATATTACCTTTTTGAACTAAAAAGAAATTTACCATAAATGTTTTTTTCTAAATAGGTATGAGTTTACTTTAGTTTACTTACCTTAAGTGATATTTTAATGTAGTTTGCTAATCTCCATTTCCAGTCTTTGTCCTAATCTAACATTCCGTACAAGTACCTAACACTCAATAAAGGCCTTCTTTTAGAAAGTATAAATGGAAGATGGTAAAAAAGTTATATGCAATAACTTGTTAGTTACTTTTCCAAAGCAATAAGTAATTTTTGATAGTTTTTCTTTTCAATCTATATTTTGACAACTCACATATTCATTTTACTCCAAATGAGCTTCAGGCTAACGCTATCACGCACTTTTTTCGCTTTTGCGCCGACGGAGCTGCAGGAGACGGCTTCACGAACCCTTTTTGGTTATAGGTTATGTGATTTAGAAACTATTTTGCTTACAAATGATTATTCTGGCTGCGGAGCACAATGTTAATTATTTATTTGCTTCTTGTATTTCAATTAAAGTGTATACTTTGTTTTTAATAGCTTAGTTAACTGATTTTTTCAACTTTAATTTCACATTAAAGGAATTTTAGGTTATGTTATGACTTTGAATTTTGTCAGATGTCAGATGGTAATACAGATTTCTGTTTTATGACCGCCTGTTTTAAAAACAAGTGAAGGTTATTCGTTCGTTAAAAAAACAGATGAAGGTTATACGCTCCCGGAACGAATACGTTCAGCGAACGAATGAGTTTAATTTAGCAGAATTGAGCCCTTTTGGTATAATGAAATAATTTTTAAATATAATAAATACAAGTAAGGACTCTTTAAAACGGTATCTTTGTAAAATATTTACCTTCATTAGTTCGCCAGAGGCGGACTAACCCTTACACAATAGTGTTAAGATTATTTTTAAACCCTGTTTTATAAAGAAATGAAATAGGTATTTTTGGATAGCCTAAATCCTTACCTAATAATTATTAGTTTAAAAACTAAAAAACACGCTTTTATATGCAACCGAACTAAAAATTAAAAAATAATTTTTCATTAAAAAATATTTTCACTTCATAGTAAAAAGCGTGGGGTGCTTAATATATTAAATGTTATAATTATTATATTTGCCAATATCTATGATGGAAAAGTTATGAAAAAATAGTAAATTGCACCCCATGCTTTTACTATGAAGTGAAAATATTTTTTTAATGAAAAATTATTTTTTAATTTTTAGTTCGGTTGCATATAAAAGCGTGTTTTTTTAGTTTTTTTAAACTATTAATTATTTTTCATTTTTAGTTCGTTATATTGCACAAAATTCTTAATATAACAGTAAATTAGAACATACTATTTAATTAAGCAGCAAAAAGAAAATAACCAGCCCCCTATGAAATGACAATGGTAGCAAATTTTAAAATTTGCAAAAGATTGCAACTCACTAAAAATTTCTTCTTCATTAAGTAGCAAAGTTTCAAATTTTGCCAACAGATGGCAATCCAGGCAATGTTTGGACCGTTGCCAACATTTTGCAATCCACTAAAAAATTTCTTCTTCATTTAATAGCAAAGTTTGAAATTTTTCCAACAGATGGCATCCTAGGTGTTGTTTTTATAATATAATGGAATTTTTTTTCCTGGCGATTAAAAAAAAGATAAAGGGATACTGTTTGCAGATTATTGCATTGTCATGGGTCCTTAATACGTGTGCAAAGTTTCAAAGAAATCGAATAGCTGGAAGTTGGTTAAAATTAGGCTCAAAGATTCCGTTACATAGGCAGCCAGATAGATAGTTACAACCCAAGTTAATAAAAGCGTGTTAAAAAGACAGGTACGCCTGTTGGATGTCGATAAATAAAAGCGTTTTGACAAAAACAATTTAATATGGAAATCTAAAAATAATAGGTTGTTATTTTCTTTTAGATATTTATTTATTTACGTACTGGACATTTTCAAGGATTGCAAGTATAGATAATTGCTACACTAAATACTAATTAACTATTAACTCACTATAATAACCTTTTTGGCGACAGTTTTAAATACACTCAAAGAAACATCAAATAAGTTCAACTGATCGTAGTACTTATTAACATTCTTAGCTATTCTATTTGTAGCACTGTACAGCAAGTAATACGTGCGACAGTATGGTACATGTAGAAGGGCTTGTCTCCGAGTCTGACGAGTTGGTACTCAAATAGCAAAAGCTTTCAAACATTTTGGACATCTTATAAAGTTGTTTAGTGATTTGAATGCAAAACAGACATCGTAGTACTCTCTTGTACGTGCAAGTGTGGAGAGGTCCAAGTATGACATAGTCTGATCATTTGTTAGTTGGATACCGTTTTTTAAAAGTATAAAACGGGCAAATTTTATAAATTTATATTGCACATTCCCCAGTCTATTAATGTAAGTTTGATAGATGGTGATTCTGAAGGTATGTGCTATACTGATTAGGCAGATTCATTTATTTGATGGTAATTCGTTGGGTACACGCCTTAATCTAGGAAAAAATGCCACCTCTTCAGTCCTGGTCCCGGGGTATAGCAAGCTGAACCTGTTCAACCCTATTGACCCCTATAAACTGGCCGCTCGCCTGAAACAAAATAAAAAAAAACCAAAAAAATTCTAATTAAAATTTGACATTTCGGTAGCAAATCGGCCACCATTGGCAAGATAAAATTTAGTTAAATAAAAATTTTAAATTTATAATATTTAAGTTTAAATTGTTTTTAAAAATTTAGGCTTTGAAAAATTCTGATAATATTTTTGACATTAGTGTCCTGAGTGCGAACATAACTGGTGTTTTTATTATTTATGATACAAAAAGGTGATGAGTTGTTGATTTTATTTCCTGAAGATACTTCAGCGTCCAGCATGACCACAAGGTGTGTTATTAAAGATTCCGGCACACAGAAAGCGGCGACGGGATAGCAGTGGCACATCCACGCGTTTTTACATTGAATCCTTGCCTAGTGTCACGTCGCCGTCCCGCCAGACATGTCACGGACTTGTTTTCATATAACATTGACGCGCTGGTGTCCCGCTGCTCTCCCGTCGCCGCTCGCCGTGTGGAAAAATCTTTAAGCTTATATTGATGCTAGACAGTTATCTTTATTTAATAATATGTACGCACTTTATTTTATTTTGCGTTTTTTAGAACCAGTTTCCTTTGCTAAAATGCTTGTTGACAAATTTTAGATTTGTGAAATTCTGTGTTTTTGATGTATGTTCTGGTTAGGTTCTTTTATGCAACAACAAACAATACTTATTCAGAACATTACTAAGCTAATAAATTTTACTCAATTAGGCGTTTTTAAAATTTTCAAATATTATAAAAAGTTTAACAACACTGTCGTTGAGAGAGTATTTGCGGACTCATGTTTATATGAACTTTTTAATTTAATTTAGGTATTAGGACCATGCAGGACATTTTATAATGAATAACTTTTTTGCGTAAAATTACTAATAAAAAGTTTCCCCTATGACGCCAAGTTTCGTAGGCACACTATACAGGGTGTTTTCTCACAACGGTACAAAACTTCAAGGTGTGATTTTCTATGTTATTTTATGAAAAAAGTTTCTATAAACATATGTCCGGAGTTGCTTTCTTAATGAGATACGGGGCGTTAAAATTTAGGAAAAAATAGTTTTTTCTAAATATTTTTATTATGCTATGGATAAAATTTGGTAGATTTATTAAAAGTAATAGAGCGCTTATTTAGCCCTAACCAGATTGATATTATTTGGTCTAGTGGCGTCTCAGTGGGCATCGCAACTTATATTATTAAGAAAAAAAGTACGTCACTGACTTATTAATGTTTTTATATTTTTTATAATTAAGCAATTAATAATACAACTTTTTAGTCTCTTGTATTTTTTAATATCTAGCTTCGTTTTCGAGAAAAGAGATTAAAGCCACATTAATTTCTTTTAAAAAGAACCCATAGACGACATGGTAAAAAAACAAAAATAAATGAATTTTCGTACCGTTGTTAGAAAACACCCTGTATATCACTTGATTGGTTTAAAAAATAATGTTTCACATTTCACATATTTCTGGTTGTTTTGTGATAACTATGTTCTCGTGTTGATACTGGCCTACTATTTTGTAAGAACGTCATAATTATCTTGGACTATTGTATTATCATCGTAAGTGTTAAGTATATGCGGACTTGAAATTCAAATGGACGTGTCTCATTTATGATTAATCACATGACTTACTAACATATTAATGTTTTTTATGTCAATATTGGTAATCGTGCTAATAAATTAAAATGTCGAATGGTTCCAATTTTATAGTTAACTAACTATAAGTGGTCCATCGGTATTAAATTGAAAATATAAAAAAAATTAATTTGATTTGTGTGTTTAGGATTATTATTTGTATTAGATTTGTTAACTTTTTTAGATTCTAAATAATGTAACAAATGCTACCAGTAGCCACTTATTGACATCCGTAAAACTATTTGTATTTAAGTTTAAGTCAAGACTACTAGTGTAAAAAATATGTACACCAAAATAACGTCGAGTCAGATCGATGCTTTACAATTGAGTTTTTTAGTTTTGAATAATGGCAAGTAAAGATTAGACAAAGAACGCCTGCATTGAAATTTTTCCTGCGCGCAAGTCAAACATAGAACGAAAACTTTCACGTCTTTAGTTAACTGAGAAATGTTGGTTCTTGGATTTGGACCGGGTCAAATTCACATCTTTTACCGACGTTTCGCCATCGTTTGCACGAGGCATCTTCAGGTATCTTTACTCTGCAAGATTGCAACACTAAATCCAGAGATCATTCAGTGTTCCAATCTCTCAAAGTTAACATCCCTAAACAATTTTAATTTGACGCGGTCCAAATCCAAGACCCAAGATTCCTTAAATAAATTTGTCATTTTACAAAGATGTAACAGTCTGTTTTAATAAACAATGGCAAAATTTTCAATATTCATAATTAAAACCCGAAATTTTGCAGTAGGGCATGCAAATAAATTAATTTAAACAGTTTTTTTCATTGAATTTTTAATTACTGTATTACTTTATTCTTATGCTACCACTTTAAAACTGCTAAAAAGCTTATTATTTTTATGTTAGGTCGCAGGCGAATGGGTATTTTAGGCAAATGGCTTGTGTCTAGGCAAATGCCTTCTGCCTAGGCAAATAGTGTATTTTTTCAAATGGTAATTGCCTAAGCAAATGCAAATTTTTCAGGCAAATGCAATTTGCCTAGTCAAATAGCATTTAATTCTATTTGCCTAAGCAATTTTTGGGCAAATAAAAATAGAAATATTTGCATAACCAAACGGTCATGAAAAACTGTTACATTGGGGAAGGTTATGGTTAGTTCAGGTGAGTTAAATCTTTTTTTTAATTTCTTAATATAGCAAATTTTAAAAAATAACTAACCAAAACTAACCATGACCTTCCCAATGTTTTGCATGACCGTCTATAGCGCTTCAAACGGCGCGGCGGTTTCTTGTTTAGTACATTCTGGTTTCTGACTTTTTCTGGTTTGGCCCCCTGGACAAAATGCATAATTATTTTTCTTGTTTGGTACCCTAAAGGTGTTCATATGTATAATTTAATAATTTAGACAGACATATTCATTCTAGCATTAGCCAAATGCAAATTTGAATAAAACCCATCTGTAAAGACTCCTAAATCGGTGACAGTCTTATTGCATTACAATAGTTCTGTTATTATTATAGAGTATGGTTAGTTCTGGTAAGCAACGCCTTTTTTTTAAATTCTTTTATTAAACCCAAGACTACTACACACTTTATAAATCCACTAAAAAATTCTATTCCCACCTTTAGGGTACCAAACGAGAAAAGATAATTATACATTTTTGCCAAGGTGTCCAAACCCGAAAAAAAGGGTAAGGTCAGGTAAAATTTCATTAGGTGTCGAAACAAGAATATACCAAACCGGTATAAACCCTTCGAACCAATCAAATACAAGTGTCTTTGCTTTTTACTGTAGTCTGCAAAACATACTGTACGCTTAATATGTTATCAAATATATCAGTCATTGGCCTAACAAGGACCACGGCATATACATTTATCTAGGCAAATGGCTTTTAAATAAAAATTATTTTAATGAAGTCATTTGCCTAGGCAGAAGCAATTTGCCTAAAACAACCATTTGCTTGTGACATATACATAAATCTAGGTAGCAGCCTGGTCAAATAGCATTTAATTCTATTTGCCTAAGCAATTTTTAGACAAATGAAAATAGAAATATTTGCATAACCAGGCGGTCATGCAAAACTGTTACACTGGGGGAGGTCATGTTTAGTTCTGGTGAGTTAATTTTTTTTAATTTCTTAATAAAGCAAATTAAAAAAAAAATAACTAACCAAAACTAACCATGACCTTCCCAATGTTTTGCATGAGCGTCTATAGCGCTTCGAACGGCGTTTTTTTGTTTCGTACATTCTGGTTTCGTCATCTATAAAATCGATAATAAAATTTTAAATTTTTTTTGGTTTGGCCCCCTGGACAAAATGCATAATTATTTTTTCTTGTTTGGTACCCTAAAGGTGTACAAATTTAGACAGACATATTCATTCTAGCATTAGCCAAATACAAATTTGAATAAAACCCATGTGTAAAGACTCCTAAATCGGTGACAGTCTTATTGCATTACAATAGTTCCATTATTAAAGGGTGATTTCTTATGTCAGTTTATGAAGAAAAGTTCTTATAAACATATGTCCGTAGTTGCGTCGTTTTTGAGATACAGGGCGTTAATTATTTTTTTAGATATATTAAATACGAAACCAGATACAAAAAATGTACTATACCAAAAGTTATATTTTTAGTTGCTTTATAGGAAAAATAGGAGCTTTTATTCCTTTACTATTAATTTTTTTCTAAATTCGTATATTATTTTGACAGTAGTCTACTATTCTATAATGTTATTACCGTTAAAAAAAACACGGCCTTGAAATTTGAGCTGGGTTCACTTTTTAATAACATTAAGTACTTACTTCTATTCTGTTATGTTATCAATACATTTATTTTGGGTTTTAATTTTGTAAGTAAAAACTAATGACTAAACTTAATATACAGGGTGTTTACTAACTAAGGTACGAAAGTTTAAACGGTGATTCCTTATATCGTTTTATGGAAAAAAGTTTATTTGGACATATGTCTGGAGTACCTTAGTTTCTGAGATACAGAAAGTTAAAATTAATAAAACAAGTCGGCACCTTATGAATGTGCACTAGGCGTTCAGGTTTCGGTACGCTCACGGTCCGGTCAAATATTTTACATATTTTTCATGAACACTTAAATAAAATGAAAGATATTTGACCGGACTGTGAGTGTCTTAGTTACTTAATTCTTAAAAAACTTAATTTTTCGATTATTTTTTAAACATGATCGTTATGTAAACTAATTGCTAACGTTTTTTAAAAAGATCAAAACGAAAATCATTTTAAAAATAATTTTTACATTCATGCAAGTATATTCGTCAAGTTTTCTGGCCCTTATTTTTAGCAGATCGGAAACCCCTAGTAGGTACTTTCAGTTGTAATTTTTATTTTCGCATTTTTATCATTACTTTTACATAAGATAATTTAAGTCTTTAGATACTTTTGTTAGCAAGTGAGGAAAACTAATTCACTCATTTACTTTCACTGGCATATTTATTAAGTCTAAATTTAATTTAAATTAATTAATTTATTTATTAAAATAGGATGCAAAAATACTCTTTGTCTACAGTTGAAAACCTAGTGCCGGATCAAGGTAATTTTTTTAGCAAAGCGAACTTAAAATTTTGCGCTTTTTGGATGTGGGTATATGACAGAAAAAGTGTTTGAAATTTTGTCCCAAATAAAAAAGGTATTTATCTTTAAAACCGCGCCCTTTTCCCGTATAGTTTAATAAAATAATGAGAAAAATAGAAGTTTAAATTAAAAATAAAAATTGTATGGAATGTTAAAAATAAGTTTATTAAAAAATATATTTCTAACCAGAAATAAGCAAATACATAAATATTTTCGTGCGTTAGTATTGCAACAAATAAAAATTATATTACATGCAAATGTTAAAAAGCGTTTTGCATCATATATAAACAGATTTCCTGTAGGATAAATAAGGAGGTTCTCTTCTACATATTTGCGCTTTATACATCTATATTAGAAAACATATCTTAAAATAACAAAATAGTGGTTTAGCAAGGTGTAAAAAATCTGTATTGTTCTAAAAACTGTAACGTAATCATTATTTAAGTTCTTTATTCTAATAGTAAATAATTTTGTTTAAAACATTTTTTTATAATTACAAATTAAAACAATTACGTTGACGAGAGACTGACCAAGTCCAACCAAAAATCTTTTTTTGGCCGATAGAAATAACTGTTTTAGTGCAAATTTATTTAAAAATATTTTATTACAAAACCGTTAAATAAATGGTTAAATAAAAACCTAACAACCAAATGATGCTAAGAACACATAACAAGAAGTGTGATATGTAGTTAAATTTAAAATTAAAAAAGTAAACTCAGTAAAAAAATAAAACCTGTTTCAAAAAATTTGTGTTTTCCTGGTTATTTTGTCAAAATTTCCTAAATTTTTATTATTTTTTAAATCTCTTACCATTTGCAAAATCCTCATAGTTCGCCTTAGCACCATATTGGAAAAAACTGTTTTGTTTTGCTACCTATAAAAACGTTTGTACTTTTAAACATTTTGCTGGCCTTTTTTATTAATTAGGTGCTCGGCTTTTTAAGTAAGTTTTCGTAAGGCAAAATAATAAATATGATCACCTATTTTTTTAAAAATAATAATTAAAACACTTATGGCCAAAATTTTTTAGTTATTGTTAAGGTTTACTGTACTAGAATAATATATATTTTAATTTGCTTTGCAGCGGCACAAGCAGCATCAAAAACCCTTTTAGAAGCCATAGGAGAAACTTATGAAAGTCAGTGGGCCGGCCATGATAACTTGTACATTCAAACACAGTCTGTAGACATGTTATGGCAGGACTATAGTCACAAATTAGCAGATCAAGTACTTTTACCGTTGAATACCTATCAGTCACAGTTTCCAGAAATGAGGGCAAGTATATAGTATATGTTTTTATACAAAAATAAAATTCATTATTTGGTATGTCCACACTTGAATTGCCAATCAGCAATTTTAGGCGTTCAACCAATCATAACCGCGGTAATAATTGGTGACAACTTTGACGTATAATACATTTTTTAAACGTCAACATAACCGATTGGTAAATACCGTTTTAGAATTGGTTCTTAACCTAAAATTGATGAATGTTATTATTGTTCAATAAAGACGTATTCCTTAAATTTGCGTTTTGTCCAATGTGGTTCCTTGTGAACCATCCGTGCTTCTGACCACTTGATATTATGCTGTTGAGTCCAAACATGGCCAGCGATTCCTGATTTTGACGTGTGTGTTATCTGTGCTCTGCAGGTCTTACATTTAAAGGGTTTTTGTTTTTCCAATGTACTTCCCCCACATTGGCATGGCACCTGGTAGATGTATGTGTCCAGAGCTGTTTTTTCGCGGAACATTGGTTTGAAATAGTTTAAAACAGTTTTAAAACATTGCATTCTCGCGTCACTTTGAACCAGGTTTAAAATGTTTTGAAACGGTCTGCCTTTTTGTGTTTAAAACAGGGGCATACGCATTATTTGTATTTTCGTAGTATTTTTAATAGTTTTGAATATTGTGACGAGTTGAAAAGTTTCGTTTAAAAAATTGAAGATAAGCAGATTATTTTCAAAAACGCCCAGTTTAATAGTGATGGTTCATGTTTCAAAATTATCGTTTTAAACCAGTTTTAAAAACATTTTTTAACCAATTGGTCCGCGAGAAAACAGCTTAGGTGTCTCCAAAAGGCCTGTAAAAAATGCTACCATAAACTCCTTTAGCCAAAATACAACGATAAACGCAATTTATTTTGCGCGTGTGTGTAAATAGGTTTTTTGGCACTACTATCAACCAAATCTCGTTTTTTTAAAATCATTTTTTTAATGTTAAATTTTTTACAAAATTCCATAATGAAGAAAACGTTTCAACGCCAAATTTTGTAAAAAAATATAATATTATTTTTTGAGAATTACTTAAACAAAATGTACACTTTGACATTTCCATATCCATAAACGATTAGCTTTTCGACTAAGTAAATTGCGTTAGATCGTCGTATTTTGTAATATCTTTTAGAGACACCCTGTATATTTTCATATTAAGAATACACACTAATTAAAAGCCCAAAGGAGGAAAATCTTCGAGTTTGGATTTTTTTGTTAATATTTGTAATTTTTAATCTTTATTTTTTTATTTTCAGAAAAAAATTGACAAAAGAGGCAGGAAACTCGTGGATTATGATAGCCAGAGGCATAGTTTTCAAGCTTTGCAGACCAATATTAAGAAGAGAGATGATGCAAAAATTTCAAAAGGCAGAGAACAACTAGAAGAAGCTAAACGAACATACGAAATATTAAACTCTGAACTACATGATGAATTACCAGCTCTTTATGACTCCAGAGTGCTATTTATTGTAACAAGTCTTCAGTCATTGTTTAATGCAGAACATATTTTCCATTCTGAGTCTGCAAAGGTAGGTTTACTAAGTTATTTTAATAATACAATTTAAAACAAATACACCTTTATTTTATTTTAAAACATGTAAGTACTGAAAAAATGTTTAGTGTAGTTCGTTGTTTAATTTTATTTATGTATGTGTGCCTTAATAATGATTCTAATGTCACAAAAATCTTTTTTATCTTGCTCTTTGATGAGCTGCAAACAATCAGTATTTTTTAATAGAGAATGTATAGCAGTATTTAGACATAATAATTCTTTTTCTAGCTGCTTCTGATAGTGTCTTACTTTTACTAAAATTAAAAACTTTTTAATTGTTAATAAGTTATTACTATATGCTTTATGCCTTCGTGGATTAAATTAATGTAAACATTTTTACTAAATGATATTTTTTCATATACGAGTTCGGCCAAATCAGAAGATTCGTAGACAATGCGTGCAAAGGAGACGGTCTATCGCGTGTAGAAAACTAACAGGTAGAAATTAGATAAAGAATGCCGGCATATAAACATGGTTACGCAGCCATCCTTCTTTGTTGTTGCTTTACTTATCTATGAACCTTTTGATTTGGCTTAACGTGTATAAAAAATAAAATATATTAGAAAAAAACTCGTCGATTTTTTTGTGTCAAGTGATCTATCACTTATAACCGAAAGTTTTAGTAGGGTTTGAAGTTTTAAAAAATATATAAAGAGTGGTAATTAATTATGTCCATATAGACAATTCTTTTAGTAATTTTAGGACAAAAAGTTTATATAAACATGGGTCCGCCAATTCTGCGTATTCAAGATAGTGGGTGTTGATCTTAAAATATATATATTTTTAAAATTATCTACTAAACGTTGTTCTAGTTTTAAAGTGTTAACTATAGTATGAAGGGGCAAATTTAATCCTAATTTGATTGAATTTACTAAGTCCAGTCGGAGCTTATGTGGCTCCTGCACGAATATTTCTGACAAAAACATGTACGCCACTTACTTTTTGCAATATTTATTTATTTTCTTTAAATTAGGCAAATAAAAAAACAACTTTTTTATTGCATTGCTTCTGTTTGCATATCCTTTAGTTTTTAAGGAAAAATAAATTAAATTCCATATAATTCTGTATCCCTGGTTTACACAGGGACTTTTTTAAAAACGCTTAACTTCATAACAATCCTTACTTCAGATTTTTTTTTAGTATTTGATGTTGTTATTACATAATTGTTGATAAAAAGTAAAATACATCCACTTATGGGCTTAGCTAGATACTATCTAGTGATTTAATCTTTTGGTACCAGGTTTTATATGAGTACTATTTTTCTGGCTTTGTTATTAAGATTTTAACTTGAATCATATTTAGTTGATACTGCTTATTACTTTTAGGGCCGCATGCACCGTTGTACAGGGTAATTCATTTAAGAGGAAAAATGGCATAGTTTTTACTTTTCCCATTTTCCCAATATTAAAAAAACAATTGCATAAAAAACAAAATAATTACGCCATTAATGTTGCATTTTTAATATATAGTCGGGATCGCTCTTATCGTGCGGGTGTATCAACTAATCAACGACAAACTTTTGCAGTTACTTTTCTTTTTATATTGTTTAATAACACCTCCTAAAAACAACGCGTTAGATAAATGAAACAGGTATATGCAAGGTTAACGTCCAAAAAGTATACAATTATAAATCTCAGTGGCTTTATAACAATCATTATAATAAAAGAATGCCTGATTTTGTTGGATGACATTTAACGTCACTTTGATAGATTAAATTTTAAAGTATAGAGAAAAAAGCCTTTCTGTGGATTTCTTCATCCCCAATCCAAGAAAATGGTTTTAAATCTTGTAAATTATTTCGAGAACGAAAAAGCAAATAAATGATTCCCTATAAATATAAAAGAAGAAGTTGCTAAAGCACTTGGAATTAGTTTAAGGTGGTACATGAAAAAAGAACAATCCTGTTCCCAAAATGGAAAAAAAATGTAAACGAAAGAAGCCAAAGACTAAAGATTTAAGTGAATCTGTAAAATGGAAGTAAGAAATGCTATTTATGAATTATATAAGCTAAACACAAAGATAACACTTGCGGTTTTAAAGGAGGATTTAAAAAAAACGTTCTATTTTAGACATTGGACGTGGCACTTTATCAAAATTAGTTAAAAGTTTAGGTTTTCACTACAAAAAAGACTCAAATAGAAGATATTTATGTGAACTACCAAATATTGTGAGCCAACGTGTTAAGTTTTTAAGAAATTATACGGAAAATGATATCTCAAAATTAAGAAAAGTGGTATTTTTGGATGACACCTGGATATTTTCAAATGGGAGTGGATCAAAATCTTGACAAGATGATTCTGTTAACAGCGTTAAAAGAAAAAAGTATGTGGCCTGGGAAAAGGATTTATTGTCCTACATGCCGGGTCTTCAACAGGATTTGTTTCAGGTGGTAGTTTAATTTTTTCTTTAAAATCCAAAACTTTGGACTATCATGACAATATGAATTGCGAATTCTTTGAAAAATGGTTAAAAGAACAGTTATTACCCAATTTACAAGAGCCTTCTTTAATTATATTGGGCAATGCTCCCTACCATTCAAGAATTTTAAATAAGCAACCAAATGCAAGTTGGTCAATGGTTAATCAACGAAAATCAAAATCCCTTACCATATAATAATTTGCTAAAATGAACTTCTTTCAATGGCAAAATCTCTAAAAAAACCAAACGTTTATGCAGTTGATCAGATAGTGCGTGAATGGGGCCAAGTTCTACGATTGCCGCCGTACCACTGCCATTTTAACGCAATAGAACTTATATGGGCAGGATCAAAATTCTATTATGAGAAGTATGTGGGCGCTGGGCTTAAATTTGATCAGGTTGAATTCGTTTGAAAAGGGGCACCAGACCACATCACAGAAGAATATTGGCGGAAATCAGTGAAACATACTGAAAAAGTAATCAACATCTGGTGGGAGAGGGAACAAATACTCGATGTTCAAATAGATCCACTAATCATCATACCATTTGAGGATGACTCGGAAGATGACGAACAGTTTTTGATCCCATTAGTGATGATAATTGATTAGTCTTAAAATTTGTTCTCCTTTTTGTCTATAAAGTTTATAAATCAGTATTCCTTGCAACATTTTTACACATCCACTAATGTGTGTTATATTTGTGTTTAGCTTATATAATTTATAAATAGTATTTCTTACTTTTATTTTCACAGATTCACTTTAATCTTTAGTCTTTGACTTCTTTCGTTTGCATTTTTTTTCTATTATGGGAATAAGATTGTCCTTTTTTCATGTACCACCTTTTGCACCATTCTTAAACTAATATCAAATACTATAGTTATTTCTTATAGTATATTTATAGATGACCCTTTATTTGAATTTTTGAAATAATGATTGTTCTTATTATATCAACGATGGTATTTTATTTTCTTTAATATTTTGCTGTAATCAAATAAAAAAATGCAATGTTCTTTTACTTGGAGACTTTTTAGGTATATAAATATAAAAAGTATCCCAAAATTTTAAAACGGCCAAATGTCTCAAAAAATAAGAACCATAAAAAAGTTTTAAATAAGAAAAAGTGTATGAAATGGGATATCGTAAAGTAAATCTAAGAAAAATATTATTTATGTATAAATATAACTTCTAACGTCAAATTGACTTTTAGAGGTACCTATATTTGACAACCAAATAAAAACTCGATGACTTTTGTGCCTTAACCTATTAGCAATATATGGAGAATTTTACTGTCTATTACTTCAGCACTAAAAAAATGTGGGTCTCCATTTTAAAATGTCAATTTAACCTTAAAATAAAAAATTCCGTTTGTTGTTATAGAACTTTTTAATTAAAGCTTTTTTATTATCCTTATTTTTCCAAATATTTAGCCTTTTTTACCTTTACCACAGTTTTTGGTATCTTAAAAAATATATAAAAAATAAACTTTTAATCAGAGAAAATATCAGCCTGACTATTCCTGAGCGTCTTGTTCCGAATAAAGGTGTGTTTATGTTGGGGCTGCGATGGACGATTAGAGCGGCGCGGTGCGACTATAGCAGTTTTATATTACTGTAATAATAGTCTGGGAGGTGGTAACGTCAGGAAAACAAGAATTTTAGGTTGGCTGATTTTTTGATATGTTCTCCCCCTCTTTTGAGTAGATCCTCGGCTGTCTGGCCGGCGGTAGCAATTGCGTTGGCGCCCAGCTGTGACCTTAACATTTAGAGCTGTAATCTTGACATTTAGAGCTGTCACTGATATGTCAAAATTGCAGACCTTGGTCATATATTATCGTTCCAAGTTTCACCAAAATATACCGAACGGGTCAGAAGGGGGACGACTGCATAATTAGCAATGATAATAGTGTCTGGCAGTAAAAAAAATATGTTTGGTAAATCTATCTAAAGACAAGAAATTGCAAATTAAATTTCTTAACCTGTTTTTCAAAACCTTGGATTATCATCTGTACAGGTGGGATGCGATCTAATAAAGGCAGCGACTACCACCAGCCAGACAGCCCAGGGTGTACCCAGAAGAGGAAGGAGAACAAAATATCAAAAAATCAGATGCCCTTAAATTTTTTTCGAAAACGTTGGTACTTCCTATATTATAAGCTGCTTTTGTCGCGCCGCGCCTCTCTAAACGTCTGTCGCAGCATCCTAAGAAGTATCTCGGAAACAATGCTTGTGCCTGGGAACAAAAGAAAGTGCACAGCTGAGCGTAAAGATTAGATTTAAAAAAAAGGAAATAAAATTCCTTTTCACATATTTTTTAGTTTTTGTGTTTTATATCCAGCTTAACAAACAATAAATGGTGTAATGCCTGACTAGGATAAGGATTAAAGTTTATTGAGCTTTCGTAGTTCTAACTAAAGCCTCTTGCTTGCTTTATCACTTAAAAATATATAATGTGACAGCTCATTGCAATTCCCTCTCAATCAGCCAAAGATTTTTAGTTGTGTTTTTGTATTTTGTAAAAAAAAACATTAGTTGATTTAATTCTCCAAAAGAATTACTTCAGAGAAAGCCAAGCTTCCTGCCAAAGCCTAGCCTTATGTATATTATACATAACGGTACGCGCGACCCTCAATATGCGTCATACTTGTCATGAGAGTTTTGGGACCTTAAGGGAAAAAGTTCATGATTTATTTTATATAGTGTACAACTTCGACAAACCGGACACCCCGTAAATCGGACACTCCAGTCATCCGGACACTCTGCCAAAAGGCTCGACAAATCACGACTTAATGCACAAAAGTTAATAAAGCTAAGCTACAAAAGAATTAAAAAATCATTTTTCGAGAAAAAGTTATTCTCTATAAAAATTTTAGTTTGTAAAAAGATTATGATTTACGAAGAGAAAAATGTTGATTTTGTATACAGGGTACGCAAAAACTTAAAAAACATGATTTTTCTCAAAGAATAAACTTTATTATCAGTTTTTAAACAAAATTTCATTTAATTTTTTTTAGACTAGCATTTAAAATAGGGAAGTTATTGTTGCAAGGATAACAAAAAGTTTTATAAAACTGATTTTGAAGTTATCAAAAATTACTTATTCTTAATTTTTATTATAAAATGACCCAAAAAGTTTTATAATTTGCGTACCTACACAATATAATTTTTCAGTTATAAACGAACGTGATTCATTAAAATTTTGTATTATAGTACTCATCAATTAAAAACGTTATTTTCCATAAATTTTCTCTAAAACGACAACTCTGTATACAAAATCAACATTTTATGTTCGTAAATTATATTTTTTACAAGCAAAAATTTATATGGAAATTGACTTTTTTGAAAAATGAAATTTTTGGTTCATTTGTCCTCTTATAAACCTTATCTGGGTACAGTTTGTAGAATGTGGCGAGAATTAGTTTTTATTTAACGTCCAACATTAGAGTATAGCATTACATACATATGGATTATGTATTTGAGTTTTAATACATTTATTTTTTTTTATTACATATGTGTGTACGAACTATGCCGATTTGTTAAACATTAAGTTCATGTTGGAATAAATAACGCTAAAATGTCAACCTGTTCTTCATTATTAGCACTACCTCGGTAATCCGGACAATTCGCTAATTCGGATACATACCTAAACTATATCTGTCCGGATTACCGAAGTTCTACTGTATTCTAATTACGTAGTCTGGATAACGCTATATTATATAGGTTTAATAAATATGTTTCAATTTTAGGTATTCAGTGAGTTGGAAAGTATTGTCGATAAATTAGCTACAGATAGTCAACGTGGATCATACAGTGTCAAAACTACAAACGGAACAGCTAGTCTTTCAAGATCAAAGAACCCTAGTACTCAAAATTCACCAGAACTGATCACTAATAGCATAACACCAACAGCAAGTAAGTAAGAAAAATTTGTTAGAAGATATTGCTTTAAACATAAACTACTTATAAGTAGGGAAGTATTGCTGTTTTAAATTGAAATGATATAAATGTGTTATTAAAAAGAAATAATACAATTTATTAGAATACCTTTTGAAAGAACGTTACACAGGTACGACGTGGAATATAAATTATTTTTTATCAATGATTCAATTCATTTATATTCAGATGTTTTAATTGTTGATCTAAAGCTGTGAAAAATTTAGTGATAATATTTTAAATTGGGCAGTATTTTTTTTAGTTTGTACAGGGTGTTTTTTTTTGGTTGGGATTTTAGTGATTTTAGGGTATATGCTAAACAGTAAGAAATAAAATTAAATATGTGTCCCGTTCTCTTTTTTAGTGTTTAGTTTATTGGCGTAATCAGATCAAGGCTAACTTGAAAAGTACAGGGAGATTCTCAAAATTCGTCGATTTTTATTATGTCTTATTATTCGGACTTTTATGAAGATAGAAAAAAACTTAAAATACAAAAGTTTTTTGACTTTTTACGGAGAATCCAGAGTCGTAATTAAAATAAATATACATAAATGGTTTAACTTTTGAGATATAAACGAAACTTACATTTTTCTTAATTTGACTTGGTTGCAATCAGATATTTAAATCTACAGAAATATTTTACCCAAATAAAATTTACAGACATAACACCTACATTTGAAATAAAAAAATGTATGTCTACAATCTGTACACATCGTGACAGTTTCAAAATAATTGGGAAATTTTTGCCAATGCGTGAATAGGGGACGGTCTAAAGTGAGATTGACGCGCCAGCCTAGCGTAAAAAGTTTTAATCTTTGCATTCCTTGTCTAATATCTACCTGCTTATCCTTAATTAATAGCACTGATCTGGCACAGTGTATAGGTATATAAATTTAGTAAATAAAACAAGTTGCAGAAATTATTAACAAATAAATATATTTAAATATCGTTAAAATTTTGAACCACCTTAAGCAAAAACTTATCCGAGACTATGAAATTTAAAAATGTAGGTAACTCCACAATAGGGACGAGGCCTTTCCTAGACCCAAATAATAAATATTGCAATACACACATTAATCGTGCGTGTATTTTCTTTTTTTTAAGGGTTATCAATTACATTTCCCACTGAAAGTAAGAGAGACAAACAACTGTTTACGTCCGTATTATAAATAAAAAATGTTCTACATCTCAGTAAGCGAGCCTTAAGCACCGATCAAACTTATGCATTATACAATTATTATTAATATTAATCTTATCATTTCCCGACCAACAAAAACCTATAGTAGGCGCAGAGCTAGTAAACCCTTCGAGTAAGGTTATGCCTGTAAGGCTAGAAATTTGTATAGTGATGAGTCATCATTGCTAAGAACGACAATCATCATCTGGCAAGCATCAGCCTGACGCATCATCTCCTCGATTATATCCCTGTATATCTTTAAAAGTGTAGAAAAAAACATGGCGCTGTAAGCCTAAAATTTTTCTACGATTTTGTTTATTTATAGTAAGGTTTACAAAAAATAATTGAGAGGCGTTTTCGATGAGTACAAGTACCTGCCAGGTGAACCGAAAGGTGTGTTATTTACCACGAGATTACTATCAGGCCTGTTATTTTCGTAAGAAGTGTTTCTCAATTTTTATATTTTGGTCGGATGTTTGGTTAGATAGGATAGAGATTTCTGATGTTTCAGATTTTATATGGCACATCCGGTTTAACCGGAAGTGCTCTCAACTTTGCTGTTTTAAATAGAACACCCTATATATTTTTCTAAAAATCCATTCTACAGACAATTCCAATAAAATACATGCACCACATGTTATATCTGTCCAAATTAGCTTTTGAGTAAATGACGTTCAAAAATGTCATGTTAACCGCCATTTTTATCGATTAAAGAAAAACAAATGATGCCAAAAAAGGCTTATGTGATTTTTAATGCATATTTAATAAAGTGTTAAAATACAATTTCCGGTTTTACCGGAAGTGTTATAGAAATTGACGTTCGGCAAACAAGAACTTCAATAATTCAAATGAAAACCACTATCTAAAGCCTTAAATTTAAACTTAACACTTTTTTCTCGTTCTATTTAGTTGATGATACCCTATCTCAAAACCTAATAGTGTTTAAGATATTAATAGTTAAACGCTAGGCTGTCTGAAAAAAGCGAAGAAAATATATTTTTTAACGTTTCACCATTAATAAGTTAAAAACTATTAGATTTAGAGATAGGGTATAATTAATTAAGGCTTAAGGTAGGGGTTTCTATCTGAATTATTGAAGTTCTTTATTGCGGAACGTCAGTTTCTGTGGCTCTTCCGGTAAAACCGGAAATTGTATTTTTACAGTTCATTAAATATGTGTAAAAATCGAATTAACCTTTTTGGCATCATTTTTTTAACAAATCGATAAAAATGGCGGTTAACGTGACATTTTCGAACGACATTTACTCAAAAACTAATTAAGATAGATATAACATGTGGTACATGTATTTACTTGGAATTTCCTGTATGAATGAAGAAAATCCAAAAAAATTTTAAGCTTACAGCGCCAAGTTTTTTTCCTACACTTTTAAAAATATACAGGGTGATGATGTGCAGGGCTGATGCTTGCCTGGTGATGATAGTCGTACTTAGCATGCTATGACTCATCACTATACAAATTTCTAGCCTTACAGGCATAACCTTACTCGAAGGGTTCACTAGCTCTGAGCCTACTATCAGATAAAATCTTTATTATTTAATATAAAAAATATAGTATACAGGGTCATCCAAATTAAGTGTCCGTCATAGGCAACTTTGTTATTAGTCAAAATACAAAATAGTTTGGTGTCCCAAAAAAACCGTTTTTTTTTGGGACACCGTCTATATTTTATCATCATTAGAAAAATCTTCTAAAATCCTTTAAAAATGTTTACATATGATATTCAATTTTTCATGATTTCGGAAATATTGCCATCCTCAGGAGTTTAATATAAAAACTGGATCAAAATTTAAATTAATCATAAAGTATACAAGGTAGGTGGAAATTACCGAATTTAATATAAGAGAAAAACTTTATTTTTGAACTTATTATTTGGAAAACATGTTTAGAATAAAAAGGTACATCACATATTAAAAGCAAAACCTTTTATTAAAAATTGACAAAAAGACTTACTCTTCCAACATATCGTGTATATATAGAGTAGATCGAACTAAATTAACCGTCGTAAATAATCCTTATTGACCTTAAATTTCGAAAAAACGTCAAAGCTTGTAATTCTTACCGTATTTAAGTACTTTTTGATCACTTTAAAGATAAACGCAAATTTTTGCTCTGTTTATTTAATAAGGCTCAAATGTAGAAGTTTATTTAGATTACTGTTTTAGTTTTACATCATTGCCCTTATAGAAAACACATTTACTTTACAGATTTTTAAATTTATTTTTGTTTTCGTTTTGGGTTTAGATTATTTTATGCCTTAATTTTTTTTTTTTAAATCTCTGGAAATTTATTTAACACCACAATTACAAGAAAGTTTTATTTTTGAACATTGTAATTTGTAAAATTTATATTTTTAAAGAATAAAGACATTTTTATAGGGCAAAAATGATGTATAACATTATTCTAAAAGGATTTTTGAACCAATCTCTATACTATACAGGGTAAGTTAGAAAAGTAAGTTTTTTTACAATTTTTTAATGGAAAGTTCTGCTTTTAAAATGTGAAGCAAGTTTTCATTCTGAACAAGTTTTCCAAATAATAGTTTATTCGAAGTTTAAACATAAAGGTAATTTTCTCTTACGTCATATTCGTTAATTTGTACCTACCTCGTATACGCTATGATTAATTTAAATTTTGGTCAGTGTTTTGTGAGTTTTGATGTACGCAAAGATTTTTATCAGAAATACATGTTTTTGGGATATTAAAAATAAAAAAGTTTTCCATATAGTTCAACATTTATGTTGGTCACTGTATATATTTAAATGAACTTTTTGTCTTAACATTTAGTACAGAAAACAGAGGTTTTCTTGCCAAATTCAAGAGAAGTTTTTGTTTTTACAAATAGGTGCAGTATTACGTAATGAAACTAAAAACACAAAATACTTACAAATATGGCGAACGGAAGTGCCGTCATTTTCCAAAAACAATACACAATAATTATTAGGAGCTTTATTATAGATAATTAAATTTTCTATCTTTTTGTTTAACAATTTTCTTTGTATTACTTATTGTTTATGATTTATAAGATTATACTGTTTGTTTATTGAATTTTCTACCGATATATCTTTTTATAATTGTTTTAATAAATAATTGCTAATGATCAAAGTTTTGAATCAGTAAATTTTCTACAACTTTAAGTTTATTTTTTTTTCTCAAATCAATATTTTCGAAGTTATAATGCGTTTAATGTTGTACTACCGAGTACAAGGTGAATAAGAACAGAGTATACATAGCGTAATCCGAGAATAGGAACCATAATAATACCAAGCGGGTTTCACAGGATTTATAATAAAATACCACAAAAATTATTTAACCTCTTACTCTCAAGTGGTCAGATCAATGTCACATCATTTTTAAATAATGAACTACTCAAATAAAAAAAAATCACTATTATAAAATGGTTTTATCAGGGAAATAGTCATCAAAGAGTAGCGGACATGTTAGCAGCCTATTTTCCCAATAGGCCAATACCAAGTAAATCGACAATAGAACGGACGATAAAAAAAAATTGAAACTACAGGCACAGTAATCAATAATTGCAAATGTGAAGAAAATCGATGTGAAAATCAGAGACAAATTGTACAAAACGAGAGGGATTTAGACGTGATACTTTGTGTAGAGAAGGTCGAAGGAAATATTAGCACGAGACAACACTACTGGACAAGAGCACACCGCATCTCGAATTTTAAAAAGATGTAAATACCACGCTTAAAAGTACGAAAGACACCAAGAGTTAAGAGACGGAGACGAAATACGACGACAGGAATTTTGCTTTGAGATGATGGAGAGGACAAACACTGACAGAGGTTTTTTACAAAATATTTGCTTTACTGACGAATGCACTTTTACATTGAACAACCCAACATTCAAAATTGCCGGTACTGGAATAACGAAAACAAAAATCGATTTGTTGAGACAAGGACTCAATATCAACAAAAAATTAATGTTTTGGCGGGAATTTTCGGCCACCATATCCTTGGACCATTTTTCCTTGACCGAAAATTGAATGCGGAGTACTTTCTGGGACTTTTAGAGGAACAAATTTTGCCTGCTTTGAACAACCTTGCTCGTGAAAATCAAGAGATTTGGTATCAAATGGATGGCTGCCCAGCACACAGTACCAGAGCTGTGCGCGAATACTTGAACAACGCATTTAATAACGATATCATAGGCCCGAACCACGCAATATCTTGGCCATCCAGGTCTCCGGATCTTTCGCCAAACGATTTTTTTCCATGGGGATATTTAAAAACTAAGCTTTATACCAATAAAAAATATGAAAATTTAGACCAGCTAAGGAATGCTATTTTTGATGAATGTGCCAGAATATCAATGTACCAACTAGCCAACGTAAGAAAGGAGTTTTATAATCGTTTGGGTTATTGTCTGGTAGTTAATGAAGGAATATTTAAGCATTTGATTAAATCCTAATATTTTCGTCATAAATTAATTTCTAAATGTAGACAAATTTGTTTTATTGTCTTGCGTAACTGTGAGTGCATGTGTTGGAATTAGCAGTAAACTAAAATGAAATGCGAGAATTCTTTTTGAAATTCCCGTATAAAATTGTTTAGTTTTGGCAATGACATTATAAGTTAATGATCTAAATTGTCACTGATAAATCGATATGGTGTTTTTATTATTGATTTCTAGAGTACAGGGTGCATAATGAGATACTACGTTGCAAAAGTATTTAAGCAGTTTACTCTTTACTGGTTGGTTGAAAAATGCTCAAACTTTAATTTTGGGTGGAACTTATTGTGCTCTTCAATAAATCCTAATAGCATTTTTTTCTAAAATAATTAGGGGAGCCAATATTTGACTACTTCAAAATTTACATGGGATTCCCTATGTCCCGCTCGACGGAGCAACACCCGGTATAACGTATAATTTTAATTTTAGAGGAAAAAGTTTAAAATAAAAGTTGTAGAAAATTATCGATTCAAAAGTTTAGTTATAAGCAATTTATTGTTTAAACAATTATTAAAAGAGTTATCAATAAAAATGTCAATAATCAAACAGTAATAACCTTATAAATCGTGAACGGTAAGTGGTAAAAAAATGTTGCACAAAAAATAGTGAATATTTAATTATCCATAATAAAGTTCCTCATAATTGTAAGCCTCAAGTGCACGGTTACGGAGATACAGGCCCAAACGGATTTTCGCAAAATGGCGGCACTTTCGTTCGCCATATTTGTAAGTATTTTGTGTTTTTAGGTTCATTACGTCATACTGCACCTATTTGTGAAAAAAATAACTCCTGGAGAATTTTGTGCATTATGGACAGAAGTCCATTGCCTGTACTAATTGCTTAAAGAATCATCTGGTAAATTTGATACTTATAGTTAATTTACAACCTGTATGTTATGTCTAGATTATTATGCTAAAGGTTTTGATCTATTTTAAATGCAGGTAAGTAATACATGTCTAATGCGATTATTGAACATTTCTTAACATTTTAAAAACTTAAGCACAAAATAAAACCGTAATTATTAGATTACATTACAAAAACATTTAATATATTTTAATAGTTACTCAATAGATAGTAATGAGAGTTTCATTATTTTTCTTAAATAATGGTAAATGAGGAGCTTCCGTGCAAAACAGAGTTTTTGATAAAACACAAATTTAAAGAGTATGTCACAATTTTTACTGCCATTTTTCCAATAATATTAAAAAAGCTTTTTAATTGAAATATATTATATTTATAAATATACAGTGTATCTACTTAAGTTCGCACCATATGGAAAACATTTTATTGTTAATTAAAAAATAATCGGTTGTCTGCAAAGTCGGTTTACCGACGCTATTTGCTGCTATTTATTTTAATGATGAAAGCACGAATATTCGACAGTATATGACTGAACATATATTTAATATCGAAAAAATATTTTCTTTTATCGCGGCAATTATCGTCGCTATAAACAATTGACACCACATTCACGTTTCACTGCACGCTAACTCAAGTTGGAGAGAAATAGATGTCGAACGACGCGGAGGTTGTGCCTCTTTCTCGCTCGTTCTGCGCTCTCGCTTGCATTTCAAGCCCTAAATGGAACGCGCGAGGTAAGGCCGCGTGAGTCATGTTTTTGGTGCGTGCAGCCGGGTCCATCGAATTATAAGACGTTGTCACGTCAAAAAGTTGTTCTTAATAAAAAAATGTTCATGGTCTAAAACCTAAAATGCAATCATCAGATATTAATTTTTTTAAATAAACATTTTGCATATTAAACGTTAGTTTTAATCCTAAACATCTTTTCTCCATAAAAAAATGTCAATATTGTAAAAAACAATTCTACTTTCCTCTTCAGCAAAATTCATATTTTTAAATTACCCCGTATACCACTAAAAAAAAATAATATCTGAAGTTTTAAATCATGCAGAACTTTTTATAAAGTATAACTTTTTTCGTAAAATTAGTAATAAAAAGATTTTTCATATGGTGCGATTTTAAGTCGACACACTGTATAAATTATAGTCTTCGGAAGTTCTTACCAGATGGAAAATTTGTATTATTAACTAAACGAAATATAAAAAAGTGGCTCTTCATCAAAAGTCATGCTTGGCAGAATTTTTCACAATATTTTTTATGTTTCATGTACAATGCTACAAAAAGTTATGGTTTCCAAATAAAGCAATTTATTTATTTTTAAAAAAGCAAAAATCTTCCTATTTTTTAATTGTCCATTTTCGTCTTTTCGACTGCATACTTTATATGCGCAAATATAAAAAAAAATGTTACTCGCCAACTTTGTTTCTGGCAGCTAAGACTAAAAATGTTTTCTCGCTAATTTTTCTTAAAATTTGATGTATAGCGTTTTCGTTATCCGTAGTGGATTTCTAAATTATTTAATTCCGAAAAAACTTCCACAACTGTTATAACTGCCCTGTATATTTTAAGGTGGTCCATTATGACTATGATAGTTAAGAAAGGAGAGCTGTCAATTTTTAACATTTGTGACATATTGACAAGAGCAAAACATTTTTGATTTTTTAATATTACACACGGATGCTGTTTTTTTTAGTTATTTTTAAATGTTATAGATGTTCCAAATAAATATATAAATATTTCTGAAAAATAAAACTACTTTTTATTATATTTTTTGGTTACTTTTGTTATAATTTCTTTAGTCTAGACCGTAGATGGGAGGTTGGGTAGATAGGACTCTGCAATACTTTTAATTATGGTGATCTAGAGGAAGGTGTGTAAACGACAACGGGACTATTTTAAAAAACGGGTTTAAATTACAGCATTTCTATTATAAAACAATAGAGGGCGCTCATATCAATCGGGATCAAATGAAAACAAGATGAAACAGTGTTGCCAGATATATCAATATGTAGTGGAATTCATCCCATTTCTTTTCACAGATAATATGACGACTTTTGGATTTATGACTTTTAAAGCGTAATTAAAAAGAGCCTAAATCTATTTAAACTATTAAAATGTTACCTGGTTATCACGGGTTTTTTTTGTTATTTTCTTTTTCTTTTACGTGGGTATTATTTGTATTTGTAAATTTGACATATTTATTCACTAAATAATACACCACAACACATAACATTACTTAAATGGTGTATATTTAAAACCTTATATGTGCAATTATTAAAAATTTTAAGAATTTCTAAGTTTAAAATCTATTTATTTGTATAAAACATAGTAAATAATCCCTTTTACATTTTGAGTAGGAATTTACGAAATGTCATTTTGCAACACAGCTTTCATGGGCACCTTTATTAAATTTTAACTTTTCTAAATTTGACGTGTTATGCTAGGTTAACAACGACGTTCGAAAAATTGTCAAAAGACAATATTTTGATGATTATGTGCATTAAAATGGATCTTTTATTGTATTAAATGTGAAATAAAGTAAATACTGCCTTGCTTCAAACTGCTAAATAGGAAATATTTCTAAAAAAGGAGATATCTATTTTTAAAATTCAACCGGTAAGTATTTAACTGGCAAATTATTTAAATATTTTTAAGTAGAACTTGATTTTTTAAAATTGAAACTTACTTGACTGATCTTAAAGTTATTTTTTACGCCATTTATTAGTCCAAATTACCGTAAAACTTACGTTTATATTAAATTGGAATTTTTACTCTCTAGTAGATAATTTAAAATTTGACGTTAAAGTAGGGTACAGGGTTGCCACAATGATTTTTATAAAAGTACTAGATTTCAGAAAAAAAGTACTAGAATGTACTAGATTTGACAAATAAGCTAAAGCTAAAAAATAGTTTAAACGAGGGGGGAAGAGTAAAATAAAACATAAAAATTATAATAACAACTCATTAATATTCACGTCAAGCAACTCATCATTGGAATCATCTGACAATATTAATGATGATGATTAACAATTCTTTGTCAGGTTCCCAATAAATTCATTATTTTCTCCCAAAATTCTTTAAATTCTAGGTTTTGCAAATCCCCTTTCTCTTCAATATAAGCCAATTAAACCCATTTAATAATAATATTTTTATATTCTGACTCTAAAATTGGAAATAAAGGATAGACTTATGCGACATCTCTATTTACCCATTTGTTGTATTATCAATCGACGAGTTGCACGCAGTATATTCTTATAATGTGTGTCCCAGGATGTGTTACAAGAGGACAAATGGACAAAAATTTTTGGAATTTTTAAACGTCCTTTAGGGAAAACTGGTCGCATGATCCAAAACTAATAAGTACAATGTTTACTCCTATTGATAATATACAGGGCGAGTTATAACTAAAAATATGAAAAATGACCAAGAGTGAAGTACCTTTATTTTTAAAAATAGGACAAAATTGTATAAGTAAATGTTGTGAAGAATTAAATTTTATGTCAAAATTTAAAGTTGAGCAAATACTTAGCTTAAGGCAGCGAATTTTAAAAAAATATTGAAAATTAATATATTTTCTTTTAAATCTTGCTCCCTCTTGCCCATTATTTACGTTGCAACGCGCAATGTGAAAAATTGACAATTTTATTTTTTTAACTCTCATGCTTTACTAGAAATTTTTCACAACATTTTCCTATACAATTTTGTTTTATTTTTAAAAATAAAAGTAGTGAAATCCTGGACATTTTTCATATTTTTAGTTATAACTTGCCCTGTATAATAGCAATTGAAGTAAAATTTTGTATTTATTAGTTTTGGACCATGCGACCACTTTTCCCAAAAATTCGTTTTAAAATTAAGAAACTTTTGGTCCATTTGTCCTCTTGTAACACCTATCCTGGGACATACTGTATGTATGTGTGTAATATTGTAAAAATAGAAATATAATTTAAAAAAACGTACTAAATTTTGATCAGTACGTACTAGACCACTAGATTCTAGTTAAAAGTACTAGATCTAGTACAAATGTACTAGGTGTGGTAACACTGGTAGGGTAATTTCATAGTTTAGAATTGTACTAGGTATATCCTTGACAGATACATTACATGTGCCTTCGAGGTTATGCATATTAGAGACAGTCTTGCCACTTGGCTATAAAGTAATAGTTACTTTATTTATATTATACAGTGTGTTTTCGGAAGTTCTTACCAAATAAGAAAATTTTTATTTAACAACTCGAAAAAAGTGCCTTCTTCATAAAAAACCTGCTTAATAAGAAAATACATTTTCACAAAAATATTTGTAGGTTAGATGTACATCGTGGCCTAAAAAACTTGTGTCCAAATTGAAATTTAGAGTATTTTTTAACTAGGGTAGAAAACTTACTAAAAGTGTGATTTCCTATGTCATTTTATGAAAAAAGTTTCTGTCCGGAGTTGCTTCGTTTCTGAAATACAAGGCGTTAATTATTTTTTTAAAAGTCGGTATTTTATAAATATCTTAAATACGAAACCACATACAAAAAAATGTACAACACTAAAAATTTGTATTTTTATTTGCTTTATAGAAAAAATATACAAACTACATAAAAAGCCAGTGGCGAACATTTTTATCTCAATAATATTGGCTGTTGTGCCCACTGAGACGCTACTGGATCCAATAAAGTTAATTTAGGTAAAACTTTACAAGCGCTTGATTTCATTAAACAAATACACTAAAATGTTTCTCTGATTCTAATCTGATTTGAACCCAGTCGATTAAGGGGTATTTAATATATTTATAAAATATCGATTTTTTGTTAAACTTTAACGCCCTGTATTTCGGGCAATTCCGGACATATATTTATAGAAACTTTTCTTCATAAAATCACCCTTTAAAGTTTTGTGCCGTAGCTAGGATATACATTGTATATTAATTTGGGGGTACAGGGTTCTTTAAGCCACCCTGTACATTCAACATACAATTATTTTTGTGGAAAAGTATTTTCTTATCAATCAGGACTTTTTTTAAAGAGGCATTTTTTTCGTAAAGTAAATAAATAAAAAGTTTCTCATTTGGTAAAAACTTTCGAAGGCACGCTGTAGATGTAACTAATTTTCATTTACTTTTTAGATTACCCAAGTTTTTGCTGGCTAATTACACTACTACCGAATCCTAAAAACCTTTGTTGGAAACTTTTTATTGAAAAACTCTGTACTGTTAGGTTTATAAATAAAAAATAATATGATTTCCTGAAGTTCAAGAAAAGCGTATATCGGCGTACCTAATGTAGCACTGTACAATACTTTATTCATAACTTTATTCCTTATCTAACCACCTTGACAATTTTTTAGTACAGGTGAGCGGATCCTAGCTACGTCCTTGCTTAAAAGTAAATTTTATTATTTACTACATTTAAGCAGTGGGCGAGACTTAAAAATATTTTTTGTCTAATCGCTACCTGCTAGTGTTCACCGCACTAAAACTCAGTGGAAGGAATCAAGCTTGCACGACCTGTATACTTAGCTTATAAGTTCTACACAAACGTTAAATATTCTTGTTTATTGTTGTATACAAAGCCTTGTGACAATAGCAATTATTTTTTATATTTAAAGTGAACTATTTAATGGAAGTCAGGGTTTTTTAAAAATAATCATTTGTTTTTTTTATGTTTAACAAATAAGTATTCGCAACATTGCAAAACTCTATTTTGTATATTTTAAAGCAACAAGTCTAACCTTTAGTTTTAAACTCTACTTGTATCTTAAGAGACAAGCAAAATTTTTAAATCGACACTTTATATACAAAAACTAAACAAAAGTTTAACTTCCAAAAATGTAAACGACAATTTAAAAAATTAAAGATAAAGTAAAAAATCCTATTTTTCTTTTTTTTTTTTTATTAATAATGACACAGTTCAAAATTCCTATTCCTATTTTTATTATTTAAAATAATTAAGGAATTGTTCCTCCTTCAGGAAAATGAGAGCTGAAGCTAAATTAAAATAATAATACTTTTTTATTCAACCGAAAAATGCATATAATAAAATTAAAATAATGGTGATCTTGGGAATTTGGGCACCCATTATGTAATTCTTTTAAAATATCATATTTTTGTTAAATACAAACTCATTAAAATTGGGTAGTGTTCTCTATAGCGTCGTATTTAAAATTATTGAAATTTTCTATTTTACTTTTGTACTATTTTTTGTACATATGCAACATAAGCAGCAACCCCAGAAAGATCCCGATTGACCACAGTACCCTCTAGTGACATATTAAGAACTATAATTTAGACAAAAAATCAAGCCCGTTTTAAAAGCATGTCGATTACACTCATTCTTCAAGGTCTCCTTACTTTTAATAAAACCTTAGACAAGCGCCATCTGGTAACGGCGGGAATAAACATCGTGCAAGTATGTTCAGAAATTAATGGTGCGTTCAGTCATTTTTCCTTGGTATCGTAGCATACGTTCTCGTATACAGAGTGGACTTTAAGTAAGAACCCCTGTCAACTTTTGATAAATAGTTCATGAAATTTCAGGTAGACCTTAAGTTCTCAATGCCTTTTTTGTGTGGGTAATATGAATTATAGTCAATTTGCTTAACAATTTAGGTCTATACTTCATAATAACTTGAGAAGTTTATTGAAATAATATATATTTTTTAACGGAAATTGAAAAGGTGTGTCAATTACAGTGTTCGTTACACGAATTACACTATATCTTACAAATTAAACTTTAAGTTAGATTTAAACATATTTTTTACTACATTTTTATTTTTAAAATATTAGAATTTAATGATTTAAACTTGAAAAGAAATTATACCGTTCATATTGCATCTCATAACCATTGAGAAGCTCCAACTCAAAACGCATTTTTTCATAGAACATAATTTTTAGAGTGTCCCACAATTATGTTTAAAATTGTAAGATACTAATAAAATTGTGCCTTACGATAAATTGCATTAACATGTAGTTAAAAGTTGTTTTCAATTTGGAAAAAAGATAGAGAGTTGTTTTTAAAATATAAAAATTAGGTTTTTTCATATCTTGCTGTATGTAGCCGCTGCAAAAGATCAATATTATTAATTAAAATTTTGGACTTTCCCTATTTTCTGATGTATTTGTTTTACAGTTGTTTTTTTCTTAATTATACAGCGTGTTTACTTAAGTTTGCATATGGAAAACTTATTTATTATTAATTTTACGAAAGAAAATTATTCTTTAAAAAGTTCTGCATGGCCTAAAACCCAAAATGCAATTTTTAGATATTAATTTTGTGCAGTGGTATATGAGGTATGTCAAAAAATGTGTTTTTTTTTAAGAGGTGATAACTTCTATTTTTTAATATATCGAAAGTTTTTATAAAGAAAAGATGTTTAGAATTAAAAATAACATTCAAGAATGCAAACTTGTTTATTTTCAAGAAATAAAAATCTTAATTTAATATGCGTTTCCTGTAAAAATTTAAGTTTATACATTAGTACATAATTATTTCGAAATGTAATATGTAACAAAAAATATGTAAAAAAATTATTTATAACCCAATTTGCATATTTTAATGGTACTTTTAATCCCCAACATTTTTTCTTTATAAAAACTTTCGATATTATCAAAAATAAAGGTACTTTCCTCTTGAGCAAAACTCATATTTTTTGACATATTTTGCAAACCACTGCAAATAACTAATATCAGATAATTACATTTTAGGTTTTAGACTATGCCGAACTTTTTATAAAGAATAACTTTTTTTTGTAAAATTAATAAAAAACACGTTTCCGTCCTTACTATTCTAAAAATCCTTTGTTTCCTTTAATAGGCTTCTCAAGTAATTATGCATCTACCACAAATTTTAGATTTGTCAATCAAGTTATCAGGGGTTTCTCACTTTTTATGTCCACACTGTATTTATAGTATCTACAGATTACTCATAAATCATATTCTTTACAATTTTTTTTTAATTAACAATTTAAAACATCTCCTATGTTTTATGAGTTCCTTGTAAGTGCATTTTTATCTTATATTTTGTATACATATACATGTTAAATCAGTAATGAATAGGTCATAAAATTCCTATATATATATTTTTTAATAATAGTGCGAGACAAAAATGAAAGACAATATTTATTTCTTGATTTGGCATTTATTTAATGATATTTTTTAATTCAATCAAATAATTTATTTACAATGACCCTCCTTAAATTTTAAGATGTTGCACAAAGAAAATAAATACGTGTGGCTCTTAAGTAAGAAAAATAAATAAAATTAATTACACAAGTAAAACATAAAATTAAAGAATTACAATAAATGATTTAAAAGTCTACCTGCTGTTCAGACATTAATTAAGTCGTTGATTTAATGACACCATATACATCTTTCTGAAAAAATTAAATTGTAATTAATGTTACCCTTATCGTACGACTTAGCTTCAATACCGTTAAATTTATTATTAAATTAAATTATTTCATCCCTCCAAGAGAAAAGTGACATATTCCAAAAAATGCAAGAGATAAGTTATTTTAAAAAAAATAAATTGATGTTGACGGAGAATACTTTGAAAATCTTACATAATTTAAAAACCCCAAATCGTTTACTAATGCTAATTATTTTTCAGGTTTTTACTTAAGGGAAACTTTGACTACTTAGGATCAAATTTAAGGATATCTTTTATATGGACTATAAAAACAAAAGTGGCTTTCTTGTTACTATTACTATTTTTGTTTACATTAGACCAACTGATTAACATGTAAAAATTAATCACTTTAAAATAACGCCATTTTGTTACATAAATTAAAAAGTTATATTTGATAGTTTCGTTTTTAGTTCCTTTGCTCTCCCCTTTGTTTCTTTTTCCCATTAGTTTTATCATTATTCAAACTAAGCCTTTTAGTTTAAATTATTTATCCAATCTTTTGATAAATACATCTCATGATTCAATGTTTTTATCGTACTTTTCAAAATTTATGTTGACATCTTTTGAACAGTTTTCCCTTGATTTTATGGTATCTGTCAGAGCAGTAGTCAGTTTCTTTAATTCTTTGGGGTCCATTTCTATCTAAATAATCCTCGTCGCCAGTTTTATATTATAATATAATATGCAAAAGTTGACTTTTAAATATTCTTCATTCTGACATAAAAACTAACTGACTTTTTAATAGCAGGTAACAATGAATATTACAATAACAAATTAAAAAACATATTAATAAACAAGATGGCGAATCAAATAACTGTCATAGAGCAGGAAACCATTGCCTCCAAGTTATTAACGACTTTACCCTTTAACGATTCTGTCTGAAGTGTGGCGCCATCTGTCGGGCGCAGGTACAACTAAAATAGGGAATCAGTCGCCTTATTTAGAGTGCCTAGGCCCTGGTCTAGACTATTAGTTTTGAAAATATAGCAGGATTATTTTATTAATTTGAAACAAGGCCCTTTTTAAATCCATCTTGTACAGTGGTATACAAATTCTTTGTGAAAGTTTAATTTCTGATGAACAAGGACTTTTGGAAAAAGACATTTTTTTGTAAAGGTAATAATGAAAAGTTTTTCATTTGGTTATAACTTTTAAAGATACGCTGTATTTAGATTTAAACTTATTTCTAACCGAAATTGCGTTTTTCTAATTAAGAATGTTGTCTTTTTGATTGTGTTTAAATAGCTACTTGAATTAAAAAAAAAATATATAAAAATTACAGAAAACGCAGAACACTTTACTGTGGTAAAAAAATTGATGATAAAAATAATATTATTTTAGACAAAATGGATTAATGTTTCAAAGTCTATTTATATTGTAATTAATAACGATTTGTATTTATTAAATAACTCTAAATAACTTACCTTATAACAATGAAAGTTGTAGTGATGATTCGTGTACTAAAGGAAATATTTGCAATAATAGAAATGTGTTACTTACCTAAATTTAAAATACGTAAAAATGTCTAGAATATTATTTTAGACATATTTTCATTTAAGTAAAACACCAAGAATTTAAACACGAGTTAAGCGGCCTACAGACGATCAATATTATTGCACAAAATTTCATTGTACAATATTATTGACCATTTGTGGTTTATATTAAGAGCTTGTACAATATATTGTGTCAATCAAAAACAGTTTGCATTTTGTTGTGCAATAGTGATTTATTGTGCCGTGTGTGGGTAATATTGCAGAATTATTTCAGTTTTCAAATGCGAAAGAGTATTTGTTTTACAAAAAGAGTTACACAAATAAAGAAATAAAGGTTTTTCTTATTTTCACACATGTTTCAAATAGCTTCCTTTTTCTTATCCATGTTTTAACCGGTGGTTACAAAACAAAACTAGTTATTGAAGCAATATATTAAATATAATCTTTGCATAAATATATTGCACTGTTTGGGGACGACTAGCAATATTACTGTACAATATTTTGCCCAATAATATTGATCGTCTGTGGGCCCCTTAAGAAGCATTTAAAAACAAATGCGTTACTGGCCACCCTTGTTGCAACTTGCAAGTGTTATTTTATCTTTTGAAAGGTATTTTTATTTTTTATTTTGTGCACCTATAAATAAGAGATCCTTACGAAAAAATCATAACAATGACTTGTATGTCAAGAATTACCTACTCTGCTTTCTTTTCCAAAAGTGATATCGAAGCTCTAGTTCTAGAGAAAAAATCCGAAAAATAACCAAATTCGTAATTTTTTTGACATAAATTGCAAATATTCTTAGGGCATTTTTCGAAAATTTTCCTAAATGAAAAAGTTAGTATTTTTTACTGTTTTATCCAAAACTACTTTGCCCAAAACGATTTCGTGCAGATGTGTTTTTGTTTTGTTTCCCTTCCCCCTTCTATTTTATTAAAAAATAGCTTTGTTAGTTAGATTAGGACAATATACTCCACTAAATAAAACGGGCGATATTCGGTTGGTTTTTTTTGGTTATTTCTCTTTAATAAAATATGGGGGTAGACCGCTCGCCCATTGGGAAACAAACAGTTAACCTCCAGGACATCTCTTTTAACTTTATTAGGTATGTATGCGAAATGCTCCGTTAATATTCACATTTCTAACAATTGTGTTGTGTTAATATGAAAGAGTGCAAATGCTAATTGATGTCAGTGCCAAAATATACTTTTTGTTTTTTGTCAACAAAATGTGGTATGTTGCAGCCCCAATATTCCACTTTGAAATCACAGTGCCAATTTCACTTTAGCGATTGCAAAAGAAGTGCGAAGTTGAGGCCACCCGTATGCCCAGCACTACATTCCATACTTATTTTCTTGATTGATGGGAATTTCTAATTTTGGCACTTGGATCACTTAGCAGTTCCAATCTACAATTGAGTTTTTGTGTGATTTTAAAAATGAAAGTTTAGTATTTATTTTTAATAAAACAAGCTTAACTCTAAAACCTAAACCAGTTTTAGTTTTTGAAATATTTATGATAAACAATGAAACCAAATTTTAAGCCTTTAGGTTTTAGTTTGAAAACAAATATACGTATAGGGTCTATAAAAACTTTTGGATTGAAAATAAAAGGCTTTTAATTTTTCCATATTTCTTGGGAAAATGTTTATATTTTCAGTAGCAGCCTGGATAATTTACACGTCAATATTATATCATTTGCGATCCCAGTCTAATTTTTTTAACACGCTTTTATTAACTTGGGTTGTAACTATCTATCTATCTATCTATGTAACGGAATCTTTGAGCCTAATTTTAACCAACTTCCAGCTATTCGATTTCTTTGAAACTTTGCACACGTGTCAAGGACCGATGAAGATGCAATAATTTAAAAACAGTATCCCGTTATCTTTTTTGAATCGCCAGGAAAAAAATTCCATTATATTATAAAAACAACACCTAGGATGCCATCTGTTGGCAACATTTCAAACTTTGCTATTAAATGAAGAAGAAATTTTTTAGTTTTTACACAATTTGGTTAGTTGCACCATGGGTGTTCAATTTTTATGAACAATAAAAATATAGGGTTAGTTGCACCATTAGTTCAAGGATTCCATAATAAAAATTACATTATGTGTAATGTATACATAATACATAATGTGCAATTAATAAAAATTAACATTCTTTTTTGGATCGCCAGGAAAAAAATTTTCCTTTATATTATAAAAATATAAAAACAACACCTAGGTTGCCACCTGTTGGCAACATTTCAAACTTTGCTATTAAATGAAGAAGAAATTTTTTAGTGGGTTGCAATATATTGGCAACGGTCCAAACATTGCCTGGATTGCCATCTGTTGGCAAAATTTCAAACTTTGCTACTTAATGAAGAAGAAATTTTTAGTGAGTTGCAATCTGTTGGAAAAATTTTAAAATTTGCCACTCTTGTTCATTAAAAAATTTTTTCGCCATTTTGTCAAGAGTAGCAGAAACTAAAAAATGAAAAATAATTAATAGTTTAAAAAAACTAAAAAACACGCTTTTATATGCAACCGAACTAAAAATTAGAAAATAATTTTTCATTAAAAAAATATTGTCATTTCATAGTAAAAAGCGTGGGGTGATAAATATATTAAATGTTATAATTATTATATTTGCAAATATCTATGATGGAAAAGTTATGAAAAAATAGTAAAATGCACCCCACGCTTTTTACTATGAAATGACAATATTTTTTTAATGAAAAATTATTGAAAATTAAACCTATTTTTACACTTCCCCTAATTTAAAATTGTCGAATATATGTTTAATAGTTTAATAAATAATAGATATTTGAGAATGCCTTTCATGGAAAATATTATCGGCTTCTCTGAAGCTTTTGTAATTGTTTTCTGTTTCGTGATTACTTTCGGATGCAAAATAAATGAAAATAATAAATTGATAAACTAAATTTGTACTGTATTTCTGGTTAAAAATGTTTTTCTATGTTAGTTCAGTTAAACTCTTATCATTATGAAACACAATTTTATACATAATAAATACCAGGTGCCCTAGTAGGTGGCTCATCACTATAACTATACCTTTTTAATTTTTAAGATATTTAAATAAAATTTGTTACATAGGTAAACATAAATATGCATAATTTCACGAGAAGAAGAAGATACTGTCACATCTAGTTTTCTGTGACTACTGGATCCAAAATTTGCCGTTTTATAGCATTTACGGCGTTTTAGAATTTAAACATAAACATATTTAAACGTTACATGTTAAAAAGTAGCAAATAAAGTTTCATTGTATTCGGAAATATATACTTGGTTTGCCATTTAAAATAAGAAAGTTAAGGCCCACTGAATTCCTAAAACAATGCATATTTCTGTGATAAACCTATGTTAAAACGAAAACCAATTTGTCTTCCTCGTGGCGCAGTGAACAGAGCGTTGATCTTTCAAGCCAGAAGTTGCCGGTTCGATTCCCAGCGGGGAGACTAATTTAGGTAGTAGTTCTTTAAAAATAACGACCGTGGTGGCACTGCCGCGTTGTCTAAAATATGCTGTGAAATGCAAAATTGCATGTTTCAGTGCTTGGACAACGTTGACGGCATAGGGAAACGATGAGTTAAACATCTAATAGCCCGACACCCACGGTACTCTGGCTTCGTGGGATGTCAAAAAGATATAAAAAAATGTACCAAATTTTAGTATTTAAAAAAATCCCTTTAGAATTCCTTAGGGTCAAATCAACTAGGCGCTTTATTTAAATTGGAATGGGCCTAAGTGAGCGAAGCGCCCAATATGGATATTGTTGAACGTGATATCTGAGCCCCTTGTGGGTATTGACTCTTAGTTTTCTTTAAATCTTGCAAAATGGGCATACTTGGAATTTGGATAAAGTTTTTATATTTTTCTAATAAGGATTTTTAATTTATGCAGAAATTCTTTACATTAAAGTAATATTAAAAATTAGTAGCTAAAACTACGTAAGACGCACTATATGGGCATGATGTGTTTTTTTGCTTTGTTTTGCTCGCATTTTTGACTAAGCTTATTTTAAACATATTTGCAGCTGATGAAGATACCCCAGCCAACTCACCAAAACAAAAGGAATCCAATATCGCTAAAACTAATCTTTCATTGTCCAATAGTGACATAAGACAATCCAGCCCCAGTATACCTACTAACACTTTATCAGAACCCGCGAGTCCGAGCTCACCCATAAATCCAGTAGATAAGCAGCTAACCAATGGCAACACAAGCCCAGACGGTAAGGCAACTAATGAACAAAATACCGTTTCTACTGACACTAACAAAATCACAGACACTCCGAAAGGAGATAATCAACGCCTTGAAGAATTGTATGATATTCCAGTGGGTAAGTACCGAAATCATTTTAACTATAAAAAATTAGATTAGAACATTATGAAAATACTAATGGTTCTTAACCAAATTAAATTCTTCTTTAAATTGTTGTTTTGATCTGTACAGGGTTTGCTACCCACTTTTCACTGTAACCAAGAATAGAAAAAAAACATCTTTTATAAAAGTTTTATACTTTTTCATCTTTTAAATCTTTTGAGCATAAAAAAGAAACAAATGAACATCAAAAACTCAAGAAAAAGGCAAAGGTAAACCTTTTTAAATGGAACACTCTGTATATTATATCACCATTGAAAAGCTCTTTTAAAAAGCTTTACAAAAATGCGACATTTAATATTTTTATCCTTTATTGTTCTTGAAATAGGACCACTTGAATCTGAAAAATAGTAATTATAATTTCCATTATATTATTATGTACAGTGCGTCCATAACTTCTTTATTTCTTGACTTAAAAAAATTACCCAAAACCAAATTGTACAGTAATTTATCAAGTTTTTTTCTGTTAAAATGATTACACAAAACAATTCTATTAACAGAATATATACTTTTACACATAAGCTATTTTTTTAATGGAAAACCCTGTATATTATACCACCATTAAGAACTCATTTTAAAGAGCTTTACAAAAATACTACATTTAATATACCGGGTGATGCATCGCCGGGCGGGACATAGAAATCCCCTGTAATTTTTAATGGGGTCAATTATTGGCTCCCCTAATTATTTTAGAGAAAAATTCTATTGAAGTTTATTGAAGAGCATGCAAATCTACGGCCCAGGTAAAAACTTTAGATTTTTTCGGTTAACCCGTTTGCTAGTTAGATGCTAATATATTTTAAAAATTGTTACCTTATTATCGCCTCATATTTATGAACAACAATAAAAATACCAGTTAGCGTGACATGACGTTGTCATTTTGAAATTTAGTGCTTTATTATTATCAAAAAATCGTAGAGCGAAAAGATTAACCATGAGTTATACTCCTAAAGAAAAAGTATCGATGATTAAATGGTACTATCAAGGAAATAGTTATTGTCTAACAGTCAATGGAGGAATATTTGAAAATTTTCTTAATTCTTAAGTTTATTTCCAACATATTAATTATTGTAATAATATTAATTATTTATTGAAACATGTCAATATTATAAATGTCATAAGTTCTTGAAATTTGTTACTCTAGTTTAGTTTAACTTAACTTAATTCGTTTGTATAAATACAACTTTAACCTTTTCACTGTACGATTTTTTGATAATAATAAAGCACCAAATTTCAAAATGACAACGTAATGTCACGCTAACTGGTATTTTTATTGTTGTTTATAAATATGACGAATAATAATGTAAACATTTTTAAAAATATATTAGCATCTAACTAGCAAACGGGTTAGTTCTGGGAATTTTTCTCTAAAATAATTAGGGGAGCCAATAATTGACCCCATTAAAAATTACATGGGATTTCCTATGTCCCGCCCGGCGATGCATCACACGGTATCTATCTTTAATAGTTTCGGAAATATAACCATTTACATCTGAAAAATATTATATGTATGTAATTTCCACTTTACCTACTTAGGACTAAGCTTTACTATTAAAGATAGATATATTAAATGTAGTATTTTTGTAAAGCTCTTTAAAAGACTTTTTAATGGGGCAAAATATAAAGGGTGTCCAATTTTAAAAAGGTAAGTTATGTCAATATATTCTGTTAATAAAATTATTTTGTGTAATCTTATCCTATAACAGAAAAAAAATAATAATTTACTGTACAATTTGGTTTTTGGATCATTTTTATAAGTTAAGAAATAAAAATTTATAGGCATTTAAAATGTGAACAAGTTATATTGGACGCACTGTCCCAGCTACCTATCTACGACCTGCATTAAGGTAAGACTATAGATGTAATGAAAATTATATCCAGATTTAAATTACCGTATATTCAAAACCATCAAGGATAGCCACCTTTGGCATTTTTTAAAGCTTTTTAAAACACTTTTTAATGGTGACATAATATACAGGATGTCAATTAAAAAAAAGTTTACCTCTTCATTTTTCGATGTTCATTTGTTTCTTTTATTATGCTCAAAAGTTATAAGTTAAAAAGTAGGAAACTTATATACAGAACGTTTTTTTTCTATCTTTCATGGTTATAGTTAAAAGTAGGGCGAAAAATATAAATGAATTTCATTTTCATCACACCCCTTCATATTTCAGCTGTCTTGTAACTTACAACAAAAGTAAAAATTAATATTGGTAGACGTTTGTACATGGTGTAGTTAATTTTTTTTTTTTTGAGTTATGAACGAAATATATGATGACACTTCGTATGTTAATAAATCATTGAATTGTGTTAAAAAAACTATTTTAAATTATATTATTTAATTTGTGTTGATCTTTCTTCAATTACGGTATGTAGTGTGAACAATTGAAGTCAGAAATTCTTTAGTATCACTGATAAAGAATCTTTTTCCACCACATTTAAGTAAAAGTATAGTTAATCTGTTGCCTAAAAAAATTTTGGTAAATGCTATGATAAGTTTCAAGTATAAAAATAGTTATTTTTCATACAAGGAAAAAAGTTCTAGATTTTGTCGACAAAAAACCGAGAGCTTAAATCTGAAATTTTTCCCGTGTATAATACACTATTTTTTTCTGTGATGGGAAAAACGACGCCTTATTGTAAAAAACTCACGTACTTAGCGTCTGAAGCTTTGGATGAACCTGGATTTTTAAATTATATATTGTACCTACTCCTTATACATTTTTGAAGCTTACCAGATTCTTCTTTATTACTTTATTAGGGCTACCATTCTTTAAAAAATTTCACAATATTAATAATAATGTTTCTTGCCAAATAAACAATTTGTTTTATTTTGACAAGATATCTTTCACATAAAAAATATTTTGACATAACTAACTAAATTCACCACCTTCTAGATGTTTTAAATTGTAGAGCCGTTAGTACAATTCTAACATCTAGAAGGCGGTGCTAAAATTATTTCAATTGTGTTAAGGTACGACGAAACTTTTTTCTGATAATTTTTGTTTCATCTGGTTTTGTAAAGTTAGAAAAAGAAAAATTCTCTATTGGGGTAATATTTCGACTATATTTAGTATATGGTAGTCATGTTCAGAGTAGTTAGTTGGCTTTACCAATCATTATATGAAGGAATGAAGTTGAAACCATCGCCTTCTAGATGTTAGAATTGTAGGGTGAATTTTAGTTAGTTATGTCAAAATATTTTTTATGTGACAGATATCTTGTCAAAATAAAACGAACAAAACATGTAGAAGGTGGTGGTTAAAACATTGATGTATCTTTCGTGTAGAAAATAAATTTTGATTTAAATAATATAAAAGAAGGTGATATTATTTACTGCAAAATTAGATATTAGCTGTATTAAATGATCATGTCAAGAAATGTTTTGTATGTATTTACTCGAAAATCGTACCTCCAATAAAAAAATTAGGAGATTAAATTTGTTTGAAAAGAAAAAGAGATTTAATAGAGTATTTTTTATTTTAGGAAACGCAGTGGCGCACATTTTTTTTTATATTTACTGTACATACCTTACGGACGACACTGGCAAAAAGTATTGTTTTTTCTATTCGTTTGAAAATTTCCTTTTATGCTTAGGAGACCGCTCATTTTTTTTTTTAAATATCTTAACTGGTATAAAAATTATGATAAAAAAAAACAATAATTTTTCTTAAATTGTAACACCTTGTAGTTCCGAGAGTAGGACTTTTAGTATATATGTTCATATAATTTTTGTTTCCCATTTTTCAATGAAGAATTACCTCTTATAGTTTGTCTGAGGAGTTTTTAAACACCCTGAATGTATAACATTTACAGGTGGTTTTAAACAAATGCAAAACATTTTAGGAAGTGACTCCTTTTTCAGAATAAAGGGTAGTTTGCATTATAAACATAACGTCAAAAGTCAACTAATAGAGATATATGCTATGCTTATAAAAACTAATAAAAACTAACCTTAATAATTATTTATTTTGCTGTGCCGTACACGCTTAGTTTTCTTGTGGTTTATTGTTAAATGTTATTTTTTTTAAATAAAAAATGAATCTGGGAGACACGTTTGACACTTACCAACATTTTGTGGAAGCTCTTAATAGGTATTTAAAAGAAGAATGTATCTTTTAGAAGTAAAAAAAAGTATTTTAGTAGAAAACTTAACTTTAGAGGGCGCCAACTACGGTGTCTTGCACAAGTTAAAAACGTAATAACTTTTTTGAGCCACTTTGTATGAAACATTTTTAAAAAAAATTTTCTTCAACATATTTTACATAAAAAGGTATACCTGCTTGGTAAATGCTTATTTTGGCAGCCGTTTTTAAGCTATCTGGATTTAAAAATCACTTTCTGTTTGGCTTTACTTTTAAGATACAGAGTAGTAACAAAGCTTTTTTTTTTAAACTTTACCACCCTGTATTTCACAAAATAGGTCTTTTAGTACTTAGGTTTATTAAAACTTTTCTTCTAAAATCATCTAAGGATTCACACTGTAAAATATTATAATCTAATTCTAATACACACTGTATAGCTTAGAACTGGCTGTATAGGAAGTGATTTTTTTAAATCCAGATATCTCACAAACGGTTGCCTGAATCAACTTTATTCAAGTATCCCTTTATTATGTAAAATATGTTAACGAATAAGACTTTATCTTTAAAAGTTACATACAGAGTGATTCAAAAAGTGATTTCGTTTTTAATTTCTTCCAAAATACAGCAGGTGGCGCCCCCTAAAGTTAACCATCAAATTGATAGCAGATTCTTATTTCTTACCCTCCAAAACCCCTTCTAGCCAAATATTGTGACAATACACCTATTATTACTTATTTATAGAAAACTAAAACTAGAGTAAATTTTCAAAAATCATCCACTTTTGGACTAAGATAAGTTGGGTTAGATTGTTATATTTCAGCCTCAGGAATCTGTGGTACCTTTTTTTCTGCACCTTTTAGAATCACCCTGTAGATCCAAGAATAAAGTGTTACCAATTAAAGTATGTATGTATTTAGGGTGGGAGAAACTTTAAATCTGCGAGAAAAAGGAGATTGTTGATATGTTGATAAAAGTCTAAGACAAGAAAATGGTCCTTTTATTGGCCTTACAGATAATAATACAGGGTGTCCGGGAAAATGTGGGAAATCTCTCGCACACGTATGGAACAGATGAAAATAACACGACAAGTTCCTATAAAATTTTTCCGTTTAAGTCCCCCTGCGGAGATATGATCCCGCTGATGATGGGGCAGCTAGAAATTGATTTTTCGTGAATAACTTTTAAAGCGCTCTGTATAATTTGATAATATTTTAGTACGATGCATACTAGTAAAGAGCTCTTAAAATAGTGCCCTTGAAACTTATGTCGCTTCTTTAGTTTGCCAGGGACGGACTAGTTTTCGCACATTATTGATTATATTTTTTACGCCCTGTATGGTGAAGACACAAAAAATATGTTTTTGGGTAGTTTAAACCTTTTGCTAAAAAAAGATACTCTTGTTTGACATCGATAAAATGAGCCGTTTTCGAGTAAAAATTATTTTAACAATAAGAGTTTATTTTTGTTTAATAATACAATATTTTATTTTCGATGTAATTTGTAATTTTTGATTTAGTATTGAAGTCCTCTCGTAGCAGGTCAGGAACTCTTATTGTTATAATAATTTTTTACTCGAAAATGGCTCATTTTATCGATGTCAAACAAGAGTACCATTTTTTTAGCAAAAGGTTTAAACTACCCAAAAACATATTTTTTGTGTCTTCACCATACAGGGCGTAAAAATATTATCAATAATGTACGAAAACTAGTCCGTCCCTGGCAAACTAAAGAAGCGACATAAGTTTCAAGGGCACTATTTTAAGAGGTCTTTACTAGTATGCATCGTACTAAAATATTATCAAATTATACAGAGCGCTTTGAAAGTTATTCACGAAAAATCGATTTCTAGCTGCCCCCTTTAGGGGATCATATCTCCGCAGGGGGCTTAAACGGAAAAATTTTATAGGAACTTGCCGTGTTATTTTCATCTGTTCCATACGTGTACGAGAGATTTCCCACATTTTCCCGGACACCCTGTATAAGGGATATTAAATTTCCATTGGCCATATATAAGCAAAAGAGGTGGAACAAAAGGTTGAGGTAATAGCATAATTGGACTAAGTGAAAAAAAAAAGGAAAAACAATAAATGTGATGAATAAAAGTTGATTTTATTACGCCATGTTATGTATGTAGTTTTATTTTCTATTTGGTATTACCTATTTACCCCCGAGTTTTGTTTTTAAATTGTATAAAACAAATAAAAATATTGTTTTGTTGGATTGATTCTTATTTTATATAATATTCGCATTTGTCTTTAAAACTACATTATCTTTTAAGATATGCAGGGTACGACAAAATTTTATATTCTAAAAAATCATACTTTTTGTCGTACCGTGAATAACTTAAAAGATAATATAATTTTGATGACAAATACGGATATAAAAGAATCAATCCAACAAAACAATATTTTTATTTACACGATGACTTCTCTTTTTTAAAAAGTTACTTTTTTAATACCTATTAAGAGCTTGGACAATGTCGTTGGACAAAATTTTCGTAGTTGTCAAACGTGTCTCCCGGTTTTATTTTTGTTTATGGATCAATAAAAAATATAATATTTAGCAACAAAACCGCAAAAAAAAACTAAACGCTTACGGCACAACCTCCATAGGCACAACCTATGGGCACAACAAAACAATATTAAGATTAGGTTGACTATTATTCGGCGATTTTTCATAGTTTTTATAAGAATATTTTTTAATTAATCTTTACTTTTTTCCGAAATGGGCGCACTTTATAGTAATTTTTAAAAACATACATGACTAATTCGTACGTGAGTCAGATTACCTCAAGTGGACCCCCTTAACCACTTAATGATAGAATACTTTTTAAAATATATTATCGAATGTAGTTATACCTAAACATCACAACAATAAAAAAAAAAAATTGAATTTAACCCCATGTTTTACATTTAAAATTTTTGGTATCTTAAATTCAAAAATTAATTTTTAACAAAACTATAGTCGCTAACTTAACGAAATTTTCAGTGGTTATAGTAAATTAGCTATAATTAGACATAAAATTGTTTGGAAAATTTTATTTGTTTATTATTATGTTTTTTATTAACTTTAAAATAAACAAATTAAAAATTTTAATGCCTCCTCAGTACGATAATCGATTTTTTAATAATAAGCGTTATACATTTAAGTTCTTTATTTCAAAAGAAAATTTTACTGCCCTGTATTACCTAAAATAATATGAATTTTTATATGACGCAGCGGCGAGCCGAACAAGTGCCGCGCGCTAATGAGATTAGCTGTTAAGGCTATAAATCGCTACATATTACCCAATTATTTAATTAATAATTTGTACAGTATAATTTTTTTATAGGGATTTATATTTTTAACAATATTTCCCCAAATTAAGATATAGTTATAAAAATATTATTTTAATCGAACAGATAAATAAAAACATTTGAATAAATTATTGTGAATAAATCAATTAATGCTTATATTAGTTTTTTTGTTGTTTTCTAAATACTATAATTATTGTAGTTTTAAACTTTTCCTTTTCCTTTTAGTATTGTGTCCTATTCTGTAAGTATTGACACTTTCGAAAAACAGAAATTGACGCGTATTTTATATTGTGATTACTTGGTCATGTCGCGATTTATATTTAGCTTCATGGGAATCATGCTTGTCTTGAGAATAAAACCCAAAATTTATATTTTTAAAAGGTTTTTAAAAGCAGACCTTTTGTGGCAATAATAAAGATGAGATTCTTCTGTATATTTTATGTTTATTTTTATTTAACAGATTGCAACATTTGTTTACCGGACATATTTGTACCAGTAGTTAAAATTTAAATTATTATTTAAAAGAGGACACTGACTAAATGTATTAATAAACCACAGCTTTCACGAAAGAAAAACTTTATTATTGTAGAATACAATAATGCTAAGAATATTCTGTTCACTATAAATTGAGAAAAACATAAGAACATTATTACGAGCCCGTTTTACAACAGAAAATTTGATATTTTAAGTAAGGTTATGAACAATGTCATGAATGACTTTAACGGGCGTCAAAAAGTAAAAAGTGTCAGTCAGTGTGTTAAATTATTTATCTAAAAGCTGTAGAATATGTAGTGAAAAATTAAAATGGTAATTTTCTAGAAAATAGAAAATTTTTTTGCATTAAACTGCATAGCTATACTTTGAATCCCAGTTTGCCATGAAGCCCTATGTGTATGTATGGTTGCCGGATTATCAAAGAAAAGCCACGCAATTTAATTCAAAAATAATGTAAAATACGTAAAAAAACGGGGTTTTAAAAGGTTAAAATCAAATATTGTGTGCCACTTTAGCTTTAAATCAAGAATTGTGTGCAAAAAGAAGGGGGAATATAGTGAAAATAAGGTTAGTTCAAATATCAACTTTGATGATGGATATCTCGAGAACGAAACGTTTCCGCCAAATAATTCTTTCAGATTCGTGATCAGCGCCCCAAAAACCCCCGTATACCAAATTTCGTCCAAATCGGAGTTGCTCCCATTTTCTAGAAAATTACCATTAAAATTATATAGTTTTAATGTGGTTCTAAAACGTTTTTTGTTTTAAAAAGTGAGAATTCAGCAAAAGATTAATTTTTAAATTGCCTGTGATGTGTTTGCTAGGACTCCAGAAGAAATATCCACTAAATTAGCAAAAGCAGATCTCGTTTGAAATATGTGTTTAATATAAGAAATATTTAAGTGTAGTTTAGATACTAAAATAGTATAATGTGTTAAAATGTATTTTGGTTTTAGAAATATATACAAAAAAGTAATCACAATTTAATGTTAAAAATATGTCCCAATAAATAGTAAGGTATTTAAAAAAGTTGGTATTACTTTGGTATTACCGTACCCTAAAAATTAAATATATATATTTATTTAGCCTAATTTCATGGCATTTTTCTCAGTCTGCAAGTATTTTACATTTTACCCAAGTCTTTTATAATATTTAGGTGATTAAATTTGCCTTTATTATATTTTTTTGCCCATTACCTAACTAAATATAAATCAGTATCCATATAACTGTAAATGCTTTATAAGGTTTTAAAATATTTGTATTAAATAATTCGTTGGTCCATTATTTAGGTCCATTTACTACGGAGCCGGAATAGGCTTTAAAGTAGTGTTTACACTAAACTATGTTAGTTATAGTAAATTATTTGGCGTTGTTTATATCCATAAGTTTTGATTAAAAGAGATTAGAAAGTCACACCTAAGTCAACTATGGAATAAAAAAATCTAATTCCATTTGAGTGCTTAATTTATTTTTCAGAATTTTTTGTTTTTAACACTAACACCTCAAGGTTAGGCAATGAACGTTTGCATTGAAACCTTTTCTGATATATTGCCACGTCAGTAAAGCTTTGTCGTTTCTTTAGACCGTCTCCTTGCCACGCAATGGCAAAAATTGCCCATGGAAGTTTTGAAGTGGCACGAAGTGTATATGCCTCTTATGAACAAACAATTTTACTTAAATTGTATAGTAAATTTACAAGAAAACACATCTTAATTTATTTATGATATTTTAATGTCATATTATACAACAATTAATTTAAATGTTGGTGGCTAATTTTTTTGAAAAAACTGGTGTACAGTTTTTCTTATTTCTGGCCTTCATTTTTTCGTCAATGTTGTCCCGTACTTTTTGTAAGCATTTTTAGAAGAAAAACTGCTTTCTGTTTTATAGGCTGCCAGGACTCTGTGATACGTAGATTTAGAAACACCTAAAAGTACACAAAAACTTATATTACTAAAAATAATTTATCCATCTTGACGTGACCTTTTTGGATTCTGAAAAAATAAAATGTAGGCGCCTAGCTTATATTCTTTAGGTTTACAATGGAATTTAATAGTACTATATAGTTCTTAATTCGTACATACAGGGAGTTTCTAAACAAATGCGAACTATTTTGGGAGGTGATTTCTTGTTTAAAATAAAGGGAAGTTTGCTTTATTAACTTGGTGTCAAAAGTCAACAAAAGGGAGATAAGGTGGTACAAAAATTTTGATATTAAAAAATACACTTTTTGAATATTTTCGCACTTTTTTAGAATTAATGGAAGTGGTCGAACTAGACTATCTCTATCGTTCTTTCTAACTATGGATGGTGGAGGGGAGGACAACCATCTGAATGTTTTAAAAAGGGTCCGTCGCAAGGAGCAACTTAAGGTGGCGCCATAGTAGCCAGAGGAGATTTTTTAACCAATGAGCATGAATTATTATAGTAAAATACAAAATGAAAAAGGACAGATAGATACAAAATAAAAAAGGAAAAAAATACCAAAATCCCTCCACTGGCTACTGTGGCGCCATTCCAATTTGCTACAGTCCGATGGCCACTTTTTAAACTTGTCCGCCATAAAAGATGGTTATCCTCCCCTCCACCATCCATATTCCTAACAAAATTTAAACAGATTCCAATCTCCACGAAAAATATAAATTTGAATAGCCAGATTTTTAGAAACTTTTTAACTCCTGTATTTTTTTCGTTATACCTACCGATTAAAAATACAAACAAAAATAAAGTGTAAATCATAACGTGGCAGGACGGGAAAATTTTTATAAAAAAATATTTTTTTGCTTTTGAGGTTAAAAATACGAGGACACTTTTTTAATTTTTTTGCTATTTCTTCCCTAATGGTTGACTTCTGCCCCATGTTAATAAGGCAAACTATACTTTATTTTTAACAAGAAATAACCTTCTAAAATTTTTCACATTTGTTTAGAAACACCCTGTATAAAGAGATAGAACTTTTAAGCAATTTTAAGTGTTGCTTAACTATAGCAACTTAATGTTTGTAACTTTTAATATTATATCTATTTCCGTTAATTTTTTGTTTATATATTATAGTGTAATATATTTCTCAAATGAATAATTATTTTATTTTGGTTGCCCATTTAAGTAGGAAATAAGAAAAATCTATGATATAGCATTTTAAAAAGTATACAAGAAAGTAGTGTTAAAATAATTTATATAATGCAAATTTTAGGCTTTAAAAAACATACTCGTCATGTCAGCTCAATGCGTCTAATTGACTTTTAGTGTATTAAATACTAGCAGGTAGTGATTACCCAAGGAATGCCTGCATGTAAATATTCCAGATAGGCTGATGCATTGGTCTTGCTTTGATGTTGCTTTAGGCCATTATCTTTTTCACACAATTCTTCATGAATCACTTTTATTTAATTTATTTTCTAAAAAGAAACAAAAACAGTTATATTCTTAGGTTTTAAAACTGAAAGAACAGCAAAATAAACCTTTTGTACTATTATATGTAAGGGGTGAATTAATATGGGGTACTTAAAAAAAAAATAAACAAAAAAACTTTATTAACTAATATTTATTATCATACGGAAGAACTATATCTTGCATTTATTTTTTTAAGATTATGGCTTTCAAATGTTGGCCTTAACTGCGCCTAACATGGTCTGTTCTTAAGCTCTAATTTCCGAGTGCTAAATCAATTCGTTACAATCATCTTACACTCGCAGCTACTGCCGCTATATTTTCTGCACTACGTGATGGACGTGGCTCATTTGGTCAAGAATTATCCAAAAATGAAAATTGGAGTCCAAATTTTTGTGATGGTACAGCCAATAATCCGGATCATAAATTGCTCGAAGTGCACGAAACACATTTCTCGGAGAACGATGATTTTTATAATACAGTTGAACAAGTTTTAGACGTTGTGCCGGGGCTTGGTCTTCTGTCAAACAGTACTGAACACAAATACCATAACAGTTTGAAATTTGGACCCTCTCATCTATCCAAAAATACGTAATAGAAAAAGTACCTCTAAATGAATCACCCCTTAAAATATTTTTTTTTAGGAAATCAGTAGGGAGAGATGGCGGTTTGACGAGCCTCCGTCCTCCGGAGGAGCTTATTATGCTAATATCTCTGACGTCAGCAATTATTTAGGAATCTTGCGCAACGCGTTATTTAGGGCGTGACCCCTACTATCTGTCAAACCATAAGTGTCATCTGTCAAATGTCACCTGTCACCTGTCATATGTCAAAAATCACGTGACTTAGAAAATGACCGCCATGCGTAGGATACTTGCGCTATAGTCATAAATTGATGTGCGCAAACGCGAAAATCCCAGGTCGTACCGTTCGGGCGCTATCGACAAAAATCGTAATTTAAACCTGATGACTCATCATGGGAGAGCGGTTTAAATTTTTTAAATATAGTATTACGTCATACCTATCGAATAGCGAAAACCGCATGACGCCATCTTTAGCCATAAAGGCGTTACAGCTGTTTAAAAATAGTTGAGAGATATTAATTAGCGATTAGAACGGTAACCCTATAGTAAATCGGTCATTGTAGCCTTATTATTAAACTTAGAATAATGAAACTTGGCAAAAGGATAGTCGACGACGTTTCGCCAATGATTTCAAGGTTATCAATCCTAATATGTAAGGCACTGCGCCCTCCGCGCCTAAACCCTGGGCTTAAGCGTGGGGTGTAAGCGCAGGTGTAAAGCCTTATAAGCCGTTATTTTCAACCAATCAGAGCGCCGTATTTTTTCTTAAGCCGTTATTTTTAACCAATCAGAGGGCAGTTTACCCTAATAGATGGTTTCTGAACGTACCCCTTGAAATTTCAAGGTCAAAGCATCCGTCAACAATAACAAAGATAGCTGCAGTTAGATAATAAACGGTAAAAAACAGTGGTAACTAAATAAAAAGCAGTGTTTGTAGTAAAGCATTTATTATAAAATAAAAAATACATACATGGTTGCCATATTTCTAAATAATTCTTAGAATAATGCCTTATAAAATAAATAGCAGTGATTGCATAAAGCATTTATTTTTAAATTAAAAAATACATTGTTGCCATATTGCTAAATAATTCTTAGAATAATGTATTATTACAGTTATTTAAACTCTTCTCACAGACCCTGTTAATGGTGAATATTTTACAAGTTTGTCATGAATAATTAAACAGTAAGCATTTGTGTTTGCAGAAAAGTTTTCTTTTGTTTCAATCTCTAACCTTACATCAATAATGCCAGAATTAAGGATTTCATTTTGTCTTGAACAATCAATTACAATTAAGGATGCATTGTTTTTAAATTTTTTGGGAGTTAAAAGTGGTTCGTTTTCTTTTTCGTAGTAGCTTTCTTGAAATTCTGAGTACATTTCATAGAGAGTAGCTATTATACCTCTTGAAATTTCCAAATTTAAATTATCGTATGGATAAAATTCAGAATTTAAATAAAGCTTTGCATTTGATACATCACAATGATCAAATAAGCTACAATTTTTCTTGTAGTTATCCTTTCGATCTGTTTGAAAACCTAAAATTATCCATCTTGGTCTTTCCACCTGCACAGAAGTTTTAATGGTCCATGTAAGGTGTTTTCCAATCGGTATTGAAGGATGTTCTGTGAGTTCCCAGCTTCTAAAACCGATATCCAATTCAGTTCCACTTCCAACAATCTGTAAAAGTTCTAGTCGTTCAGCATCGGATACTGTAATATGTGGTAGCTTCCAAACAATTTTATCAATATTAACTTCTACATTTTCTCCATCGGTAGTGTTAATAACGGCATTTTTATCGGAAGAACTTCTTAACAATATTAGTTCATGCTTAACATTTATAAGTATCTTTTGAAAATCTTCAGCGAATCCTAGTAATGTCCTTAGTGGAACACAAACATTAAAAGTTCCGTTTGAGCCCATCCCGTCCCAGGTATAATCATCTTCAATACTCCAACCAGCGTTTTTATATTTAATTAACTCATTACCATTGTAAGAGACATAACCTTTCATTGTTGCTGCTATTCCAGGATATCTAATCGAATCAATAACTTTTCCGCCAATTTCAAGACGAATTTCTTCAAAGAGGTGTCCCACAAAGTTGTTTACAAGTTTAGCAGTGTCTGAAACTCTTCCATCGGACCCTTTTAAAAGTCGTCCTTCCAAATAAATATGACTTGCCCAAGGTAGGGTGTATATATCAGTTTGTTGCACCGGTATTCGAATTTCATCATTATTTTTAAAAGAGCTGGAGTACGGTAAATGGCTATGCCTTTCTATTTTTGTAATAGAGTTATCAAAGTTTAGCGAATCTGTCACGTTTAAAATGCTCATTTTTTTTATCTTTGGACAATCCACGAAGGCTGAAAGCCTAAATACTACGTGGGTGTCTTAAGCTGGGTAAGAGGAAGTTTGTTAACACGGGACTTAAAAACTTGAAGATTTGGGGGAAGGAAAGACCTCCGTTGGCAGCAAGTTCCACAGTCTAGAAACTCTAGGGATAAAAGAACGAACGAAATGGGAAGTTCGGGGCCTGTCCAATTGAACTGTATGGGGATGCATACGCGCGGCACCACGAGTTTCCCTGTTGGGAACTGCAAGAGGAGGGACTATACTGGACAATTCGTCGGAGCAGAAGCCGTAAAAGTATCTATAGAAGAGCGATAGATCTCCCACAGCTCGACGATGGGCAAGAGAAGGAAATCTTTGAGTAAGTAAAGGATCATTAATAAGACGAACAGCCCTTCTTTGAATGGCATCAAGAATGCTGAGGGTTGTAGGGGATGCCATTCCCCAGACATGAGAACAATATTTCAGACAGGGTCGAATTTGGGACACATACAGGGTCATCCAACAAGGACTGAACAGGGGCTTAATTTTAACTTTCCCTGTATTTTTCAAAAAATCCAAGATAGCAGTTTGGCGTAACTTTTTATGCTCTTTTTGAAAATAGTACTTCGAAAAAAATGGACTCCGAAACAAAAGAGTTACGGCATGCAACTTTGTTTTTTAAATGAAATGCCCCACTTTTTATTTCATATTTGAAAAGAGGCTATCTTTTTACGTAAAAGCTGCTATATATTTTATTTATTTATCTTATTTAAATATGTTTATTTTTCAGAAGAAATTATCGTATTTCCAAATTTTTCCCGCCGATATAAGGTAAAATTACCTACCTACTAGGTAAAACCTACACCTGCTGAATATCTGTTAGTGTCATACCAGTTATGTTTCAGAAAGAAAAGTCAAGTAATTAAATTAAAGTATTTATTAAAGGGGAAATATTTATTAAAACGTTTAAAAATGATTATTTACACTAAATTATACAAAAAATACAACAAAACAGAAGTCTCAAGAATCTCGATTTATATATAATTTTAAACCGACAACAAATTGGCTATTTAACAAAAAAGAAGTTTAATAAAATAAATGTCAATAATTGGGCTTCATACTGGTCACTAATAACTTAAATGTTGAATGTGTCCCCCATTATTTTCAAAACAACATTGATACGCTCTCTGAAGTCGTTCTAAACTGGCCGCTAAAATATGGTTTTCATCATTTAATCTACGAACTTCGTTTACAATTTTGTCTCTTATTTCTTCAATATTTTCGTTTCTTTGGTGGTAGGCTACATTTTTAAGGTGACCCCAAAGAAATGAGTCCAAAAGTGAAAGCTCTGGACTATTTGGTGGCCAAGCAACTGTTCCATTTCGTCCAATCCATTCACGTATACCGCTCATTAAATTGAACGATATTTTTGGCGCCCCAATCCAATATCAAATTGAGATCCTGTGAAAGAGATATCTGCATCGCCCTGCGTTTGCTTTCCAAGTCGGGTTGAGAGATTGGTTTGGGAACCTGAAAAGTGGAGTGAAGGGTACTATCGTCAGCATAACTATGAATGGGATTGGTTGTGGAAGAAAGAAGGTCGTTGATGTGAAGAAGAAACAAAGTTGGTGCTAGTACTGAACCCTGAGGCACTCCAGCATTAATTTCGTGAAAGCTTGAAGAGTGGCCATCAACAATAACTGATATACGTCGATTAGAAAGATAACTGGAGAGCCAAGAGCAGAGTTTAGTTGGAAGACCGTAGGAGGGAAGTTTATTAAGAAGTGCGTCATGCCAGACTTGGTCGAAAGCTTTAGATATATCAAGAGCAACGATCTGGGACTCACCTAGAAACTCAAGAGACTTGTTCCAGTTGTGTGAAACGAAGGAAAGAAGATCTGCTGTAGATCTCTTGTGACGAAATCCGTATTGCCTGTCATGTAAAATTTTATGTTTTTCTAAGTACCTAAGAATTTGCGAGTTAATGGATTTCTCCATTACTTTACAAAGCATTGAGAGGAGTGAAATGGGTCTATAGTTGGATGGAAGAGATTTAGATCCTTTCTTGGGAATAGGCTGGACACGTGCAGCTCTCCAGCTGTCTGGAAATATACCCGTGTCATAAGAAATTCGAAAGAGCCTGGTTAAAATAGGTGCAAGTTCAGGAGCACATTTTTTAAAACGATTGCTGGTATTCCATCTAGCCCAGACGATTTCTTGGTGTTAAGAGAAGAAAGGATACGCTTAATGTGTTTTACCTTAAAAATAATATTGGGCATTTTGTGAGGAACTGGGGGAACAGTTGGAATTGGATGATTGACAGGTGAATGAAGGGTTGAATTGGCAGCAAATTGTTTAGCAAATAGTTCGGCCTTTCCTTTAGATGTAGAAATAATTTCATCTTCCAAAGTTAATGGTGGAAAAGAACTGGTACAGAAATTTCTACTGATGTTTTTGGCAAAGGACCAGAAGGATTTGCTGCCATTTGAGCAAGAAAGTACTTTGTTTTTTATACGGTTATCAAAGGAGTCCTTGGCGTCTGAGATTGTTTGGTGGTAGTGGTTTCTTGCTTCAATGCTGGCCAGTCGGTTTTCTGGACTAGGATCCTGTAGAAACTTCTTGTGAGCCTGAACTTTTAAAATTCTAACTTTGTCACATGTTTTAGTGAACCAAGGTTTGTGATTAGAGGGTTTGATGGTTTTCTTGGTGTGAGGTACATAGGTTTCAACGCCCAATAGAATTGACTCGGTCAGTTGGTTACAGATTTCGGAAGGATCCTGGGAAGAAAAGCAGATAGTGTCCCAAGGGTACGTGGCGAAAAAGTCCCTAAGGCCATCCCAGTCGGCTGAGTTGTAGTGCCATACGGTGCGTGGTGGCATGGATTTATTTACCTCAGGATGTACAGAGTAAGATACAGTAACCAAGCCATAATCTGAGCGACCTAGAGGGGCAGTAACAGATGCTTCATAAAGTTCAGGGTTAGAAGTAAGAAAAAGATCTAAGGGGTTTGAGCTATAATTTGGCACTCTAGGAAAGTAGGTAGGAGTCATAATAAGGTTGGTAAGAGAATTACTGACTGCGAAGATTTCGGCTGTTTCGGGTCAGTTTTTGAAGAGCCTAGCCAATCCTTATTATGGACATTGAAATCGCCAACGCCAAGCACGATTACTTCGGCCATTGGAAACTGGAAAATGATACTTTCGATCTTTGTTGAAAGAAAGTCAAAGAATTCGACATAGGAATTGTCAGATGGAGATCGGTACAAACAACAGATAAATTTAGTAGAAGACCTAAGGGAAAGTTTGAGCAAAAGGACATCGGGCCTACCCGATTCAAGATTAGAAACTCGAGCACAAGCCAGATCGTTGCGAACGTAAGCACACACGCCCCCATGTGGGCGAAAAGACGAAATAAGTTCGTAGCCTGGGAAGAGAAGGTGGCTGGTTGAAGTTTTAGAACTTATTTGTGTCTCCGTTAGAAACAGTATGTGGGGCTTAGATGACTCAAGGTGATGGTGAACGGAGTTTATATTGGTGTTAAGCCCACATATATTTGCAAAGGAAATTAAACCTTTCCCCGGATGCACCCCTCGCCCGGAGAGCCGAATGGAGGGGTATTTTACCTCCGGAATGTTTTACTCCCGGGTGTGCCGCCATCATTTTTACATAATTTTGGGGTTAAAGGAAAAAAAAGAAAAGAAAAAAGAAGGAAGAAGGAAAACTGACTCACTTACCCAGAACCCGAAACGTCCGTTAGGACTTCACGGGTCCTTAAAGGTTGAGTGGGGTGGTACCTCCTCAGGCGAGAAAGCTCCTCTACCACCTACTACATTTTCAGAGTTCTTAACAAGAAGCCCTATGGATGCAAGAAATCTTATATTTTCTTCTGTTAAGCTCTTTTTAGTGTTCCAAAGCTGGTTAAATTTGACAATTTTCTTGGCGTTATATTTAACAACCATAACACGTGTGCTCTGCACAATGTTCTGCAGTATACTGACACACACATCACGAAGTAGTTATTTATAAAGACTTTCTCAAATGTAATCTAATAGTAATAACTTCTCCTCTAAAGTCAACCAATTCACCATCTTGATCAACCAGTTTTAATATAATGTTGCTGATAATTTTGGTGGATACAGGCATATAAAGTACATTTTGAGGAATTTCTATAATTTTGAAACCAGCTGGTACTGATGGCGAAAATTCATGTATTGTATGAACAAGCTTATTATTGTGATAGGCGCCAGTAACGATATTACACTCGATTTTAATCACGTTAATTTTCAGAATGTTTACAGGTGTTTGCGATACATGTTTAACGTTGGGCTTTAGCAAAATATTATGAAATCTCAACAATTTCCCAATAGAATTTGTCTTAGTAAAGTCAACTGTATGAGAACATTCAAGCTCGCACTTGAGCGTATTAACATTACCCTTTAGGCTTAGGGTACATTTAAAATTATTGATGGCTTTATTTTTTTCCTGTATGGCGTCTTGTAGATAATCATTTATTGCACTTATTTCATATGATCCAATCGGGATTTCTAGAGTAATATTACCCACATAAAATTTGTTATTGCTATTATCAATGTTGGGTATGGCGTTAAACGTTTCTAAACTGACTAAACCAAGCTCGTATTCACTAGTGTCATCTCTCAAGTAGATGGGCGGGTTATAGTTTGCTTCTAAAATGGAACTATTACCACTCAAGCTAAAGGTATGCATGACGGTTGAAGTAAGACTAAATTTATTTCTTGAGTCTATCTGTATTTATAGGGTTTTAAATAGAGTCCCAAACCGTTTTTGTACGGTCCTAAATATAAACCGCTAGCAGTTTTGCTAATCGCAATAGATTCCATTGTTTTGTTGTGTCTCTTTTCTTCTTCTAATCTTTCTTGCGCCGCCTTAGAATCTTTAACAGCTTTTACAATCCCTGATATTCCGCCGGTAAGTGCTCCTACGGCGCTTAAGCCGGCAAAAAGTGGTATTAAAAATGGTAGAAATCCGCCGACTACAGGTAAAGGTACTACATCTGCAGGTTTTTCTTTTTCCACCCCATTGAATGCTTTCAGAGCTACTTCAGCAGCAGAAAAAAGATCTTGCGGTTTTTCCGCGTACAATGCCTCCCTCGCTTTTTGAACGCGGTCGCGAAGGGAATCCCCTTGCCTCTCCGAGCAGTTTTTTCTTAATTGATTTTTTCTTAAATTTCTGCATGACCGTACAGCACAAAGTCTTTGGCAATACTAAGGATTGAATCAGAATGTTAAGTATATATATATATGTTACGCTATACTATAACTGTCATCATTTAGTTTCCACCCGTCATTGAGTCAACACGTGTCTAGAGCTACATAAAGATTATTAACAATAATACCGTATTTTAGAAAAACAGTACCCTATTTAAGAAAAACAGTGCTGTATTTTAGAAAAACAGTGCCGTATTTTAGAAAAACAGTGCCGTATTTTAGAAAAACAGTGCCGTATTATAGAAAAACAGTGCCGTATTTTAGAAAACGGTGCCGTATTTTAGAAAACGGTGCCGTATTTTAGAAAAACAGTGCCGTATTTTAGAAAACGGTGCCGTATTTTAGAAAAACAGTGCCGTATTTTAGAAAACAGTGCCGTATTTTAGAAAACGGTGCCGTATTTTAGAAAACGGTGCCGTATTTTAGAAAAACAGTGCCGTATTTTAGAAAACGGTGCCGTCTTTTAGAAAACGGTGCCGCATTTTAGAAATACAGTGCCGTATTTAGAAAAACAGTGCCGTATGTTAGAAAACGGTGCCATATTTGAAAATAAAGGCCGTTATAGCTTAAGCAGAGGGCTCTGGGCGATTTGCTTAAGCAGTGGGTTGCGCCAAAGTAAATCCTAATTATTAAAAATATATCTTTACCATGGATTTGAACAAGTTGGACAAGGATGTGAGGCGTAAAATAAATGAAGCTACCAATAGTATTCGAAAAAAATACCAGGATTTAAAGAAGCAGCAACGTGAGAATGGCGAGCTAGAGTTTGACACGAATGATGATCAACGCTCAGAAGATAAGCGGAGTTTGCAAGAAGATCCAAACATTCTTCAACTCCTTGATAAACATTCGCGTAGTGTAAAAAAATTATATGATTCAATAAAAGCTGGTCGTTATGAGAATGCTGTTATATTGGAAAATACGTATAAACCTTTGGCAAAAATAATATCCAAATCAATACAAAACACTCAATCTGGTAAACAACCATTTATACCAAAGTCCTTAAAAAGACGTCAAAGCGAAAATTTTACTCATACAGTAATCAAGAAAGCACGAACTCCTCTTAACTTTGCCAGTCCCGTTAAAAAACAAGACGATATAGCTGAACAAGAAAAAGAATATATGGATGATGAGCCGTCGGAAGATGATCAAATGATGGAAGAAGGCGAAACAGAGGAAACTGATTTAAACAGAACTATCCATGAGCACCAACCTGAAGAAAGTTACTTTGATGATGATGACTTTAGAGTCGACCCACAATTTAATCCTGTTCAGATTGATAGTATTCCGGAAGAATCCTTTTGAGAATATCTAGATCAGTATGATCCGCTACCTAGAGAATATATGGAAGGTTTTATAAAAGATACGGAAAACGAGTACGATCGAAACTATTTAAAACATGATATGGCTACTGATCATCTAACTTTCGGTGATTCTCGACTTGAATTTAACGGCCCAGATATTTATGTTAAAGGGGAAAAATTTATTGGAACTCCTGGTCTATATGAACTTATATTCAAGACCAATCCCTTAAAAAACAAATTTACAGCACTAGACGAGCGAGTATTTGCAAAATTGGTTTTGCTAACGAATGCTAGTAAGAGAAACTTTAATGAAAACGAACAGCATGTTGGCAACAGAGGTGTCAAGTACATGTTAACAATTAAACCATTACTCGAACGTATAAAAGAGGAGCGAATAAGAAAACAAAAAGAACGCGATAAACAGTTGCGAATTACAAGAGCACAAAATACTCAAGGCTATGGTTTACCAATTGCTGCTTGCTTTGACCTTGAAATTACAAGGGGTACGTTCAGAAACCATCTATTAGGGTAAACTGCTCTCTGATTGGTTAAAAATAATGGCTTAAGAAAAAATACGGCGCTCTGATTGGTTGAAAATAACGGCTTAAGAAAAAATACGGCTCTCTGATTTGTTGTAGTAGGGGTATGTTCACAAAATATTATTTGGGTAAAAATGCAAGGAGTACATTATTACTTCCATAAATTATTATAAAGCTTTACACCTGCGCTTAAGCCCCCGCTTACACCCCCGCTTAAGCCCAGGGTTTAGGCGCGGAGGGCGCAGTGCCTAACATGTTAGGATTGATAACCTTGAAATCATTGGCGAAACGTCGTCGACTATCCTTTTGCCAAGTTTCATTATTCTAAGTTTAATAATAAGGCTACAATGACCGATTTACCTTAGGGTTGCCGTTCTAATCGCTAATTGATATCTCTCAACTATTTTTAAACAGCTGTAACGCCTTTATGGCTAAAGATGGCGTCATGCGGCTTTCGCTATTCGATAGGTATGACGTAATACTATATTTAAAAAATTTAAACCGCTCTCCCATGATGCGTCATCAGGGTTAAATTACGATTTTTGTCGATAGCGCCCGAACGGTATAACCTGGGATTTTCGCGTTTGTGCACATCAATTTATGACTATAGCGCAAGTATCCTACGCATGGCGGCCATTTTATAAGTCACGTGATTTTTGACATACGACAGGTGACATTTGACATTTGACAGATGACATTTGACATTTGACAGATGACACTTATGGTTTGACAGATAGTAAGGGCCACGCCCTAAATAACGTGTTGCGCAAGATTCCTAAATAATTGCTGACGTCAGAGATATTAGCATAATAAGCTCCTCCGCCTCCTCAAACCGCCATCTCTCCCTACTGAAATCGCTTCGTTTATTGGTAAATATAGGACCACATGTAAACATATTATTTATAAATGTAAGTAATATATATATTTACCGCCAAATTCTGCTGCCATTTCTCCATTATTTGTCCTGGTAAAATGTGGGTTGTTTGTCATAAAAACTTTAAAAATATTTATGAGTATTTTGTTGGCCTTTCTTAAGACGTTGATGGCTCTCATTCCATTATAACAGATGCAATAATAAAATATACCCACAGATTAATACAGAATAATACAAATAAAACGCAAAAAGGTAAAATTATCACATAAAGAGGCAAAGAGTTAACTGACAAGTATCTGACAAGTAAAAATTTTTTTGACGTTAACTCTACCACCTTGATTATTCAAATATATTGGACGTTGCCAATGTGTCAAAAATTAAGGGATTATTATTGGCATACCGTATATTTTATAAATATAAAATATAAAAACATTATTATTTCCATATAATTTTTCAAAAGACAAGTTTTTTAATATAACAACCACCTTTTAAAAGTGCGAAAAAAGTTTTTTCAGACAATTTAATAAACATAAGTAGTATTTTTATATTAGTATAAAAAAAACTGGCAACACACTAGAATTGGTAATAGTAATTTAAGAAAATCGTTTGGTGAATGTTTATGCTCCAGAACTTATTTAATTACTCTAGGTGTATTTTTATTGAAATTAAACCTCTTAAATTATTTATATTAACTTTTTGCGTAAAATATTTAATTAAAGTAACTTAAAAATGATGAATAAAGTGCATAAAATGGTTAAATTAATATGGTTTACTTAAACTAAAGTACTCAGATCTCACCAAATGAATTTGGAATTTTTTAACGTTCCGGAACGCGCCATTAATTTTAACCTTTTGAAAACCTTCTCTGTCAGTTTTGACAAACTTTTCGCCAGTGTAATAAGGTCTTTAAATTGACCAATAGGGTGTATTTTTGTTCTATTATTTTTGCTTTCGTCACTCTCAATTTATAGTGAACAGAATATAGTAAAACACAAAGAAATCTCGCTAGCTACCGGAATTCACTTGTTTTATATTTATGAATAACAAATGAAAACTGATTGTGCAGCCTTCTTCTATTTTTTTCTGAAAATATTAGCAAGTTGAAATAATCATTTTTAATACATACCTTGATAATACATTTTTATAAATATATTCCAATTACTCTCTGCAAATATTGTTAAAGATATAGGTAACTATGAAAAAATTAAACTGTAAAAATTATTTATTGAATAATTGTGTACTCTGTAGCGATTTATAGCCTTAACAGGTAATCTCAGTAGCGCGCGGCACTTGTTCGGCTCGCCGCTGCGTCATGTCATTTAAAAATTCATATTATTTAAACTATTACCGGGCAGTGAATTTTTTTTTAAACAAACAACTTAAATGTATAACACATATGACTAAAAAAGAAAATTTCTCTTATCGTACTGAAAAGTCATTCAAGTTTTAATTTGGTAATTTAAAAGTTAATAAAAAACATGATAATAAACAAATAAAATTTGCCAAATAATTTTATGTCAAATTATAAATAATTTACTATAGACGCTGAAAATTTCGTTAAGCTAGCTACAATATTTTTTTTTTAATTAAGTTTTTAATTTAAAGTACCAAAAATTTTAAATGTAAAAAAATGGGGTTAAATTCAAATTTTTTTAAAATTGTTGTGGGGGATGATTTTGAGGTATAACTACTTTCGATAATTATATTTTAATAGGTATTCTATCATCAAGTGGTTAAGGGGGTCCACTTGACGTGATCTGACCCACTTTTTATAACGTTAATAAGTTTTTGGGGGCTGGTATCTAGATATTTTTTTTATTTTTTGTATCTAATGTTTTGTGAGGAAGAAAACTTTTGTATATTTTTTGCAAATGTTTGTAGTAACAGAAAAAAACGAAACTGAAAAGTATTTTCAGTATTCAGCATATAAGCTTTATCGTCTAGGATATGAACATTGACCAGAGTTGGGTCGAATACTGAAAAACGGTATTCGAATACGAATACGAATACGAATACCGGAAAAAAGTATTCGAATACTTGAATACTCGGAAGAGAAAAAGTATTCTAATACTCGGTATTCAGGAAGGTCCTCAACTCATTTTTTCCTACTTTTTTCCCTTTTGGTATTCAACTCGTGACAATTTTGGTATTCGAATACTGCTTACACATTCCGGTATTCGAATACTCGGAAGGCCGATATTAAAAAAGTATTCGTCGAATATTTAAAAAGTATTCAAATACAGAATCCCGAATACTAACCAAAAAATTATTCTGCCGATTACCCAACCGACAAATGTATTCGAATACTATTCGAATAGCGGCAAAATGTATTCTGAATACTATTAAGAGTCCTAAGTATTCGAATACGACCCAACTCTGCCATTGACCATTTTTTAAATTGCTTATTATGCATTTTTTTAATTCAATAAATTTCATAAACGTATCTAAAGTCGTGTTATACTGGGTTAGTAAAAAACTGCAACTTTTACATATCTGTTATAGCGCTAAAACTACACCAAATTTGATATCTGGAAGGTATCGGGTATGAAGAATTTAACAGTAGTACGGGTTTCCAAGTTTTGTGCCATACGTATCTTTTTTTTTTTTAATGGAATGTTCCATTTATTTTCATCTCAATAAATTGCATAGGTCAAACCTATTAGGTCCACAAATTTTTTTAATTCCTTTTTGATTAGTTGCTAAGATATGATAACACTACATTTCAGGAAAAAAGTACAGTGTTTTCATTTATATTTTTCCACCCACTTTTAACTGTAACCAAGGATAGAAAAAAAACGTCCTGTATAAAAATTTCGTACATTTTTATCTATTATCTTTAAATTATTTAAAAATATTAAAAACTTAGCAAAAATAAAGAGGTAAACTTTTTTAAAATGGATCACCCTGTATATTATTGCCACCAAGGTCTTTTAAAAAGTTTTACAGAAATACCACATTTGATATATCTATCTTAAATAGTTTACGAAATATGACCACTCAAATTTGAAAAATAGTAGATATAATTTCTTTAATTTTTAATTAAATCTGAATGATAGTAGATATAATTTCCATAATATAATATCCATCCTACCTATATACGGCACTAGGCTGAGACTGTAGATGTAATAGAAATTATACCCAGATTTAAATAGCCACATTTCTGAAACTATTAAAGATAGATATATTAAATGTGGTATTTTTGTAAAGTTTTCTAAAAGATCTTTTTAATGGTGACAATATACAGGGTGTTTCATTTAAAATAAGTTCACCTCTTTATTTTTTTGCGTTTTTTATGTTTACTGTTTACTTTTTTATGCTTAAAAGATGAAAATCTATGAAACTTTTAAACAGGGCGTTTTCTATTCTTTTTGGTTTTGAGTTAAAAGTGGGTGGCAAAATATAAATGAAAACCTTGTAAAGATGCAGTAAAATATCTCTAAAAAAGCCTAAGGTGCGTTTACAAATTTTGGTATTTACAGGGTTTCTGGGAAAGTAGATTGGAACAGTGATATTGTCAGTGTCTTCAGATTTTGCATATTTGCCCTACACGTAATGTTTTTGGTATTTTAAATGGAATGCTCTATTAATTTTAATTGCAATATAATGAGCGTATCAACTGTAATAAGATTTTAAATGACAACACTGCATTTTTATTTAAATTTGGCAACAATGCTGTTTCCCCAAGTACCAAATTTTGTAAAAAACCTTTAGCGGTTCTAAAAATACGTAGGTGCTAATTAACTTTTTGCTAAAAGTGTAGTGTATCATATCTAAGCAACTAACGGAGACAGAACTTTAAAAATATAGATACTTAACTAATTTAACTCGCCCACTTTAATGCAATAAAAATAAATGGGGCATTCCATTTAAAAAAATATAGAAATCCGTGTAGATGTTAGACTCATTTGCCGAATTCGTCAATTCGCCGAAATAAATATTCAATTCGCGATATGATCAAAGCCAAATGATCAGTTGCCGAAAATATGTTCTATTTCGGAATCTGTTTAAGTCAATTTACACATTTCGCAAACTGAGCTATCTGGAGTTGCTCAAATGGCAAATACGCATATGTTTTGGCAGATAATCATTTTTAGTTTAATAATTTGATACCTTTCGTAAATGTAGCTTTGTTGATTTTAACGATATTTAAGAGTTGCGGTACTTTTTACCAACTCTGTAGATATAAAAAAATATATGTAATACATTTTTAAAATTTTACCACCCTATATTTTAGAAGTTAAGACGTCATGATATAGGTTCTTTGAAGATTTTTTTTTAAATGAACCAAGAAATCGCCTTTTTAAATAGTTTACCATACTTTAAAAACACCTCTTTATTAATAGTATTGTTTTTAAATTAAGGAACATTTATGCACGGTGTTTCAAAAATGAGGTAAAATATCACAGAACGCAATTTCTAATGGATTTATTTTAAGAAAAAACAATAACATAAACCTATGTCCTAAACGTATTAATTTTTGAGGAACGGAGATGGAAGGTTTTTAAAAAAATATCTTTTTCCAGTTTTTAAGGCACGTCTAAATTTTTAAAATTAATGTAAAAGATTTAAAGAAACAAGTCTTTCTGTACTTTAAAATACCTTTTGCGAGGGGCTTTTAAAACAGCAAAAAGGCATCATAAGGAATCGTCTTCTTGAATATTTTATCTTACTTTTAAAGCCCCCTGTATCTACACACAAGAGTTTGATCTTATAAAGAAAAACTGAGTTAATGAACCCATGTAAAAAAAGTTTTTTTAGGAGCTAGCACAGAACATCTGCCTCCAGGAGTTCTATACAGAGTAAAGGCTACATACAAATATACCCGAGAAGATGTTGATGAATTATCGTTTGAAGTTGGAGAGATAATCTCTGTCGTTGAATATGATGATCCTGAAGAGCAGGTATGATGTTGTATATACATACATATGCTACGCCGAATTTGTGTAATTGTCGATTTCATGTATTTGGTAAAATTGTGCTTAATTCGAGAAATAAGCAGTAAACAAAACATGTCACATTGGGGTGGACATGGTTAGTTCTTGTTAGTTAAATCTTTTTTTTTTTTAATTCGCTGTATTAAAACAAGATTTAACTAACCACAACTAACCATGACCCCCTCCCTAACGTGACAGAACAGCTTATTTCACGAATAATGCAAAACATTAATTTTGCCGAATACATGAAATCGGCAATTACATAAATTCGGCGTAACACATACATACATATTTACGTAGGTTACGTTTATATAAGGATGTCTGTTCTAAAAATGTATAGTTTTTAAAATAATGACAATTTATATTTATCTATTCTAACAATGCTATTAAGCGTGACTTTTAGGTATGTATTCTAGTTGGCATTGACAGCGAGGTGCAGTGTCATGGCCAACTTAACCGTACTCAAACATAGGTCTACATACTTAATAGCATTGTTAGAATAGTTCAATATTATATTGTTAGTATTTCAAAAGCTACAAAGTTTTTGAACATACATAATTGTACAAACTTACCCTTATTTTTGATGCTTAATTCAGAATAAAGTAATAAAAGATAGGGGTTTCATTTGAAAAAAATACTTTTAAGGTTTTTATGAAAGTAACTTTTAACCTTTATTTTTTACCACCCTGTGTTTATTAATTGTCAACATACCATTCCTTTACAAGGAAACCAACTTCGATTCGTATTAGGGCTTTTGTTTAGAAAAAATATGGTGTTTTTTTATAGTACCGCAAAAGTCATTTTGACATAAAAGTTAAAATAAGTCCAAAACGGTTAAAGTTAAGTATAGGAAATTATACATTGAATATGCTTATAATTTAACGCATAATCTAAAAAAATATTAATATACAGCATATCCCATTTAAAATTACAACTTTTGAGAAATCGATCGCCGTAGTTCATCTTAAGGCACCATGTATAACAAAGTAGTTTAACCTATGAATCTACCTTAAAAGTTTATGCTTAGATAACACATTAACAAAATCCATTGGTATATGTCCGTTAAATATCTTGCATATTCAAGCAGCATTTCTTAATTGTATTGCAAATTTATAACAAAAATGTCAGTAACCATGGTTACGTTACACGGAGGCATGGGACCCAAACCAAATTTATACCAGATTCTATTGATGCTAAGGGGAATATTTTGGTAAATAATTTTTTTATTTTGGAATTTGCAGAAAAAAGTTGATTTTTTGTTTGGCCCCCCAGAAAATTTAAATTTTAAAAGCAAAACCCCTATTTGTATTTTTTTCGTAAATTTAAGAAAGTTTTATTGACAAATACCAAATTTTGCTTAATTATTTAAATTTTAATTTTAAAAACTATTGCCAGTTGAAATATTTCCTTGCTAAATTTTGCAGATGCCCGTAATTATCAGAGAAATTAAGATATTTTTGCGAAATTTAAGCTTTGTCGATAAAATTTGATTAAATTCACGAAAAAAATGAATAGCATCAGTTATTAGATAAAATAATTTTAAAATCCAAAAACACCAGAAGAAATGCTGCTTAAATATGCAAGATATTTGACGGACATATACCAATGGTTTTTGTGAATGTGTTATCTAAACATAAACTTTAACAGAAGTTTTTAGATAAAATATATTTGAAAATCGTAGCTACGCCCGTGACGGTACATATCATATCAATATACTTTTCTTTTTACTAAAAAAAAAAAAATTACTGAGAAATGCAACAACATCTTTATACTGATTAAACAACAACTCGCATAATTGCTAATATTGGCTACCGGAAAGAATGTAGACCATGTTTTATCAAATTGGGGCTTTTTACTCCTCCCTGTTTATATATCTTCCTGAACCTTATGTTTATTAAACAAAACATTCACTTGTATCAAAGCAGTCAACAAATCCATAATTATAATACTCGTAAAAGTCAGGATTTATCCACTACTTTCATAGACTTGGAAGATCCAGGGGTGGCACGAATTACTTCTGTATAACATACTTAAATGCGCTTCTACAGCGCATTAGATGTTTGAACGACAAGGTTTTTAGAAGCACTATAAAAAGCTACCTATTAAAACATCCCTTTTTTATGAACGAATACCTGAGCAGCGACTTTTTAGTTCATTTGAACTTTGACTTAAAGACGTCAAAAAAGAAAAATTAATCCAGGACTCTCATGATGGCTAAACTTCAGTAAAACATTATTGTTTTAGTTTAAATACTTAACACTGAATGATTACCAGTGTTATTGTATTTTATGTTTTATTTGTTTTCTGGGAGATTTAAATTAAATAATAATTTAAACAAAATATTATTTGGCTTTTCTCAGAATAAAATTAAAAGGTTATTTAACATTTTAAGGAAATTAAAACTTTCATACATTATGAAGAACTATTCTGCTCTTACACAATATAATAAAAGTTATCATAACCTTAAAAGAAATAAAATAATGAAATATTCAATATTAAGTTACTTTGTATTGTAAGTAACTTAATATTGAATATTTCATTATGTAAATTGACGTGTAAAAACACTTATGTAGTATAATTATTACCAATAAATAAATAAATCTAAGGGACTGCTTAGCGGTGAGCAAGTGGCAAACGATTCTTTTTCGCAAGGCGAAGTCTTAACGTTAATTTTTGCTCGGCCGCTAAGTGTTTGTGTGACCATTTGTATTTATTTATTACTTTTTAAAGAATCGCTCGCTTGACTCTCGCCCGCTCGTTAATGTGGCGATTCCCTAAAGGTATCTGTGACTAAGGTTGCACGTTACAAAATGATGCTCGCTTGTTTTATTTATTTTATTTTTGCAACTATAATTTTTATTTTCTTTGTTGTTTTAGGAGGAAGGATGGCTTATGGGTCTTAAGGATAATGGAGAGAAGGGAATGTTTCCGGCTAATTTTACCAGACCTCTATAAAATTAAAATCATGGGGTATCAGTGTTTTAAGTTGGCAAAAATTACTTCTATGAAAGATACGTACAGTCAATTAAACCCCAAGTACATATTTAGTATTGAAGTTTATTGTATTAAAAACTTTTAATAGTACTTTTATTCGTTTAAAATAAATATTACTTCCCATATACATATGTAAATTATTATTGCAAATCTAGAACCACTTGAGGTATATTTCTTCATAGGAAAATGTAATTTTTTAGAGGTGTATTATTTGAATACATAAGGTTCCCTCTTAATTTTATTGCATATTCTTCTTTATAATCCTGACTACTTCCACGAATATATTCCTCTAATAATAATATTGTGAAATAATAACGATAATAATTTTTGTACATTAAAAAGAAAAATATTTTAATATTCTATATAAATAAGCTTGTAAATAATTTGTTAAGGATTAAAATTGAACACTTTTTAATAACATTTATATTTTTCAGAATCTCGTAAAACCCATTTTTAGACAATACTTATACAGATTTATATTAACTGTACAAAGCTAAATATCTACAAATAATATATTTTCTAAATTTTCTTGCCATAATAAGGTGCTTCCAAAAATTTTATTTAACAAATGTAATGTGGACATAAACACGAAAACTTGAAAGAGTTGTGCCTTATTTAAAATATACATATTAAATTAATTGCATCATCCACAACTTAAATGTTATTACAAATAAATATTACTTTCATATCGTTATAATGTTTGTTTGTTTTATCGCTTCTTAAGTTAAGAATTATACGCATACCTAAAAAATAAAACAGTAGAAAAATATACAAATGTCTTCTTCAGCACTTCTGGGCTGGTATTAGAAATATTACTTAGTTTTAACACAGTTTACTAAACACATTTTTATTTTAAAAGATTAAGTTTAACGTCGCTATTTTTTACTTTTTTAAAATTCCCATCATATAAAAAAAACATAAGAAAAATTGGATATTAGGGAAAACAAACAAACTATAAATAAGAAATAACACATTATAAAAAAAGGGTGATAAAATTTCACACCAATATTTTCAGCGATCTCTCTCTTACTCATACACACTTTAACAGCATATTATATTTTTTTTAGAAGGTGCTATTTCTTATTATGTTGTATTGCTTAATGATTGTATATTTTGCAAAGGTAACTAGGTAGTAAAAAGTAAGAACTACAGAAAAAAAGCAAAGCAATCTTTAGCTTAATTATTTTAATTTTTAAAATTCTATGTACCGAAAAGTGCATAAGAGTGTACTTATAGCTGTATAATAGTTTTAAGGTATTAATAAATGCGACAATTATTTTATTTTTTTTTTGAGAACGATCTTGGAATAATTTGCTTTTCGAATGATTTCTGTAATGGAAAATGGATTCCGATGACAACTTATTTTTTGAAATTAACACCGTGTATATTTTTTTTCTTTTATTCTCTTTATTACACTTTACATTTTTTTACATGCTGGTTTCTATCAACTAGGCCTTTAATTAAACAAAATCATATTTACTGTGATTCATTAATCTATCTACTATCTGTGCGCAGGATTTTATAAAAATATTTTTTTTAAATAAATTATAACATTTTTAATTAATTTATTTGTCTGGGTTAAAATAAAAAGGTTAATATTGTATCTTATAAAGCCACATAAATTAATACATGTACATTAATAAACTCAAAGATTAAATGAAGCTACTACTTGGTATCATATTCTGTTCTCTGTTCTAAAGTTATATAGGTTGTAAGGTGCGTTAAAGCAAGAAGGTAATAATCAGAATTTGAATATTTAAAATAATCGACGGTGGTAATTTAAAATCAAGAAGCTAATATCGAATTTTTATAACCGTTTATCAATATATTTTTGAATTTTGGTACCTTATATATATTTTTTTAAAAGTATAATAGTTTGTCATATGTCTTTTAAATCCAGTTTATATTTCCTTTAAATGTAATTTAAAAAGAAATCCTAACGAAATCGGTCTAATTTAATAAACACTCCCTTAATATTTACTTTCTACGGAAATCTAAAATAAACTAGTTTCTAGAAAATCATTTAGTTTTTTACTGAAACATACTCTTAAAAACAACCAATAATTATTAATCCAAAAATGTATATTGATCTTCTACTCATAATAATAAATAATCAAGTCTAGATTTTAAAGTATTTTCCAATGGAGCTTTAAGTCTTACTTTAATTACCCTAAAATATAAGTAAATAATAAACCAATAAACCCGATATTCCCTAAAAATGGGTTAAAAGAACTATATATACTATATATTTATACCATCAAAATCTAGAGAACATCCTCTGAAGATTTTATGAATCTCATTGTTTTAAAATGTTTATAAACTTATATCATTCATTTTTTTACTAAGTTATTCATTTATTACCTTAATTTTCTATAGTTGCATTGGTTTAAATATGCGACGCAAAGTATCAGTTGCTTACTAATATTAGTACTTATGTTAAATTTTATACACATTTTAATTAATAATAACGGACTATTATCATACTATTATAACATTAAAATCCATGATATCTGCAGCTAATTTAAATGTTATTATGTGATATTGATAGTTGAGGTCGCAAGACAGGTTTGTAAGTCAACAGTCCTAACAGATTATAAATAGATATATTTTAGAAATACTTCAATAATTTATAAAAATTAATAAATTTGAAACTAGTTTACTTAATAACTAGAAAACTGGCTTTAAAACTACTTCATCATTTTTTGTTTTTACCCAATAACACTCTCGTGCAATTTCCAAGGAACAAACTAATTTTTATGTTTTATTTCTTGCTTTTATATAACAAAAAATAGATGTTAATTTTTTTATGTATATTTAAAATACCCAAGAGCTATTCTAATATTTAGAATATAAAACATCTAAAACTGGGTATGCCATCAAAAAACCTAGATAAAAAAATTAGCAAAACTCTAATATTTTTAAAAATATTGCATTCTGTGTACTATAGAATTTTATAAAATATATTGCCCTTATTTAAATTGTTTTAAGGCACATTTGTGTCGCTAAGTCTTTTAAATTTCTTGTGATTTTATAAACTTTATAATGTACAGAATTCTTGTGCCAATATTTTATCTGGAATCACTGGACCATGTTTTTAGGATCAAAAGAGTTAATAATGGAGTAAAATGTGTGAAAGTGTGTTTTTTTGTTTCTGTTTATTTCCGTTTTATTTTCATGTCACCTCCAAAAGCTTTTTCATGTTAAGATTCACATAAAATTTAATTTGTAGTTATGTTATAAAGTAGAATTATTAAATATATTACTGCAAACTAACCCTAAATAATAAAAACTGCATAATTTAATCCAGATTACTCCTTAACTAAAAATATTTTTATATTTATTATGTTTTGGTGACATGGGAAACTACTTTACTTTATCTTGGCAGCATTTTTATTTACTTACTTAAAATGTAAAATAGTTTTAAATAGTATTTAATTTATCTTTAAGAATAAAAAATATAGTAGTAACATCCGAATATATGCATGTTTACAGTTGATATTACTCTTTTACAGTTACTATGATATTCTTACTACTTTAGTTGTAACTTTTAAGAAATATTGCAAACAATTGTGAACTTAATAAATATATATTTATGGTGCTAATGGTAATTGATACTACCATATGACAAACGTAGTGGGGTAACTGTAGAAAGGTAAACATAGTACCATCCCTCATAATTTGTTGTTAAAAGGTTTTTCAAAAACGGTCTGCATAAATTTAGGAGCATATTTTGTCGCTAAAATTTATATTTATTTTTCAAAATAACCTAAAAGAGCAGTGTCTGCAGTACGATTACAATATTATTTATTACTTATTAAAATTATTATACCTATAGCATAGGATCTAAAATAAAAAAATATGCCCTAAATTTTATTGGTGATTGCCAATTTGAAATATCCTTTAAATATATTTTATATATTATATATCTTAAATGTTTGTTCTGTAGATATTTTCATCCAAGAATAGCCCGTCTAGTTTTAACAAAAATATTAAAGTTAAGAATGTTTTTATTTGTTAATATATTTATTATTTTGTTATTCAGTAGTCTAATCAATATAGGTTTTAATACTCGTATCTAACATTAAATGTGCTACTTTTTGCCCTTGTTAAATAATTAAAAGTTTTTAAAATAATGCCGCAATAATGCATTTGTTTTTATTAAAATATAAAATTTTTACACTTTATTCATGTTTTGTCATTGTTCACTAGTCATAAAAATTTTTGCTCAAATAAATAGTAAAAATTCTTTTGTTGTTGTCTCGTACCTAGTTTTAAATTTTAAACATTTATTTTTAATATACAATTTTAAAACAAAATTTTGTACTTTTAATTATACTTTTAAAACTAAATACCAGCCAGTGTCTATTATTGGTGTTGATAAAATATGGAAGATAAGAAAATAATTTATATTTGTTAGGGTATACGGGGTGTCACAGCTCTATTTATACATAAAATATCTTCGCCCCTGTACAGTGCGTCCAATCAAACTTGTCCACGTTTTAAATGCCTTTTTTATTTCTTAACTTAAAAAACTGATCCAAAAACTAACTTGTACAGTGAATTATCAAGTTTTTTTCTGTTATAAAGATTACACAAAATAATTTTATTAACAGAATACTGCCGTCCAATGGAAAAACACCGTTTGTGCATTTTTATAACTTTTAAGAAAATTTTCCATTTACATATAAGATTTTAAGGGGGAGGGTTTGTAAATCAAATTTTTTTTTGTCTTTTATCTAATTATTAAACATTAAAGAATATATTTTCAAAAGTTTAAGTCGATATAAGCAAAACTCTTGAAGTTATTGTTTAGTTTAGAACCCTGTTTTTTAATCATACATACAAAATGGCAAAGTTTTGTTCATTTTTTAAGCAGTTTTTTTATAAAAATATCGTATTTTTTTGCAACAATAGAAGCTAACAGAATACAAAAATATCAAAAACTCACTTTTGAAAAAACTGTCACACACGGTGTTTTTCCATTGAACGGTAGAATATATTGACCTAACTTGCTTTTTATAGACACCCTGTATATTATACCACCATTAAAAAGGGGTTTTAAAGAGCTTTACAAAAATGCCACATTTGACGTATCGATTTAATAGTTCGGAAATTTGACCACTTATAGCTAAAAAATATTATACAGGGTGTTTCTAAACAAATGCAAAAAAATTTAGGAGGTGATTTTCCATTAAAGAATAGGAAAAAACTTCATATGAACATATGTCCTAAACGTCTTAGTTTTTAACTACGGGGCGTTACATTTTTATAAAAATATTGTTTTTTTATAATAACTTTTATACCCATTTAGATATCTTTAAAAAATTTGGGAGACGCACCCGTTGCTCCGAAAGACATTTTTTAGCATACAAGAAAACAAATTATATTTTATCATGAGGGGTTTAAGGTATGTAAATATTTTTGAGAAAAGAATGGTACACCACTGTATTTTTCTAAAATAAGAGTCTTTTTAAAATCTCCATTTAGTTTAGAACAAATTTGGTCTCATGACTTTTTTTGTTATCAGCTAATACAGATTATATCTTCCATAAATCACATTGAAAAATTAAATTGACAACAACTGTCAGCCAGGGACAAAACGTTGGATCTCAAATCGAAAATCGCCATCATACAACTAAGCGAAAGTAATAATAGGTCTGTTCGCAAAGAAATCACAAACTAGTCAGTGCCAATCAGATTTTACAAGAAGACCTCTGGTGACCAGTTGGCAATCGGTCACCTGACTAAATAATATTCCCCGATTGGCGCTGACTAGTTTGTGATTTCTCTACGAATAGGCCTAATGTAAATATTTCATTTGTTTTAAACCAGCTATTAAGAAAAAGATAGGAAAAATAACCTGCACGTCTATGCTTCATAAAGAAGATGCCGGTACAGCACTTTTGCTGTTTCGATTTCGATTACTTTCATATGAGCTATACCTAAATTGACTTCGCGGCTATCTAGAGATTGGTTATCGTAACGAGCTCTAGAAAGACGGTAATTAAATACACGTTCTGCTGAACGAGGCTCGGGATTACCATCATATGGTTTCATCGTATATTCATTCAAAGCAAACGCTTTGTCACCCAATATATAATATGGTACTTCTATAGAATACGGTACTTGCAAGACTTCTGGCTGTGGAATTTTCAATTCGCGCCCCTCTAATTTCTTGTATAATGTCGAATTTTTAAATACACCACCGTCCGATATTCGCCCTTGGCATCCTACGTCAGCATAAATGAAATTGTAGCCAGCGTCGACTAACGCACAAAGCACAGCAATAGGTGCTTGTAGTATAACGTGCTTTCCATCCATGGCTCCGATTGCGTAAGGAAATTGCCATTTTCTTTCAAATTCGGCGGAGATCTGAAGCCACTCTTCTGTAGTAGATGGTACCTGAAACCATAAACATTTTTTTTTATATATACTACCTTATTATGCATGACCCTTGTCAGAGCAATGCCCAAAATGTAAATTTGTTATAGACGGTGTATCAGAAATAAATAATGAAAAAGTTTTCGGATTTTTTAAATTAAATTTCAACTGAGCAATCACTATTTCTGAGACATTCCTACAGCGTGTCCTCGGAGGTTCTTACCAAATGGGAAACTTTTTTATTATTAACTTATATTACCCGAATTTTTGCCATTTTAAAACCGCTGATGCAAAGACGAATTTAGACTCGTGTCATTTTTTGAGAAGCACGCGATAATAACTGACAAGCAGAGAGGCTTTAGAAAGGGCAAATCCACAATAAGAGCAATCTACCAAGCAATTGCAAAGATTTTAGAATCATTAAATGTCAGGAATGTCTGTGAGTCACGATTTGTTGTGTAAAAAACTGGAAAGTTATGAAGTGCGCGGTACGGCACTGTGTTTGATTGAATCGTATTTGAAAGATCGTGTGCAACGGGTGGTTGAACTGGATGAGGATGGCGTGTTGTGGAAGTCACAAGAGGTAGTTGTCTCCAAAGGAGTTCCTCAGGGATCAATCTTGGGACCTCTGTTGTATATTGTATATACTAATGAGCTTCCTGAAGTCTCGGAGGAATACACGGTGCTTTATGCAGATGATACGTCTCTTATATTTAGTGAACGGGACGAAGAGATACTCCAACATAAAGTAAACAACGCTGTTCTTGCCCTCGGAGAATATTTTAGGGCCAATGATCTCCTCCTAAATGTCGAAAAGATACAGACTATTTTACTTTTAGAAATCGTACAGAAAGTAATGTTAGGTTTTCGTGCAATGGTGCTGAATTGGAGAAACAAGAGAGTGTGCGTTTTTTGGGTGTGATGATTGATAGTAGACTCGACTGGAGGGCACACATTGAGAATCTGACAGGCGGCATAGCTAAATACTGTTATGCATTACAGGTAATAGCTGATCAGGTTGGTGCTGAAGCTGCGCTTGTTGCTTATCATGCATATGTCCAGTCCAGGACAAGATATATTATGGAGTCATGTTTTGGGGTAATTCGGCTGAGATACACAGAATCATGGTCATGCAGAAGAAATGCATTCGCAGCATTTTTAACATGAAACAACAGGAGAGTTGTAAACCTATTTTTATAGAAAGAAATATCCTTACAGTTATAGGAATGTACATATTAGACTCGATGATGTTCATCTACAATAATCGAGATTTGTTCACTGATTGTGATATAAAACATGATTATGACACTCGCCATAGAGATAATTTGGTAGCGGAAAAATATACTTTTACTTATTTGAAAAAAATGTAAAATACTCTATTATAAAGATTTTTAACTGTTTTCCAGAAAGTATTAGGAATATATCATAGAATAAACTTTAAAAAAAAATATCTGATCGGTATAAGGCATTTTATGAATGTGGTGAGTTTTTGATGATCCCGATAAAGATTTAATTAGATGTTAAATACTGAATAATTAGTTTAGGGTATAAGCATATTCTCTGCTTTTGTTTGTTTCCTGCGTTTTTGATTGTTCCTTTGAGTATTTTTTAAGTGTTGTTGCCATAATTAAATAAATAAATTAAATAATTAAATTTAAATTTATGTTTTCTAATTAATATTATTATGATTTATTATGGTTTTTCTTTTTTTTCTATGCTAAGTTTGTATATTTCATGGATGTTGTCTTATATAGTGCTGTAAAATGTTATATGCTTGTTTATAAAATATTGTCAATTTTTGACATTGTTCAACACCCTCTTGGGTTTTTTGTAGTTTATTATAAACTTTTGAACAAATAAATATATATCTATCTATCTATCTTTCTATCTATCTATATATCTATCTATTTATCTATCTATCTATCTATAATTTTAGTAAGACAAATCAATTGTCTTTTCTGTGAACACGATACAAAAGCTTAAATTTAACCAGCAATTGTTTAGATTTGATGGAATAGAATTGGTGATTTCATTCGAGTTTCGTACGTTCGAGGATAATCGATCAAGCAAGCCAAGAAAAAGAATTAGGACTTTGGTTGCTTTACATTGAGCAACTTTTTAGAATTTTAGGGGCAGCTGCCCCTTTGCCCCCTCCTGGCGACGCCCTTAACACTATGGTTGTCTGAAAAAATTTGCGGCAATTACCTTTAATTCAATGTAAGGTAGTTAGTTTTTGTAGGTAAATTGCAGGTAAGTTACAAAAATCATTTTTATTAAAAAGTAACACACATTTAAATGGTTGTCGCATGAAAAAGAAGTTTTAGTCATAGACGTTTTTTTCTGAATTTTTGACATTTTTAACATTTCAGTATTTTCGTGTAAAATATTATCAGATTTTGGAACATATTTCTGTACTAAAACTCTAGCATCTTTTACTTTATTTCGTTCAATTTAATGCGAAAAATCTTCTGCATATTTGTATTTGGTAATGAGAAAATGCTCTCAGTTTTTTTTTAGAAAATTTCCTATATAATAATAAAAATAGTAATAATCTATTTAGATACCGGTAAACAATACAAATTGTATAATAAATAAAATAATAATTATAACTTACGCTATCTGAAAAGGCAAAGTTTATCCCTTGTTCAAATAAGGGTTGGTCTTCCACTTAACTCAATCTCAAAATAAACTGCTGCTCAATTCAACTGCAACTGGACATTTTTTTGATAAATTTCAGATCCTTATTACTCTTAAATAAAATGCAATAGCAAAATGCGGCTTTCACCGTTTTGTACGATAACTCTTTTGGAAAAAAATGGCCATTTCACTTTGTGTAAATTTTCTCTTGTTTTTATTCTACAGGGTGTAATAGAAAAGTCCGTTTTTTACAAAATCTTTGTCAAGAGCGACATTCTACAAAAAAATAGTTTTTAATTTTTAATTATGTAGTGTTATTCAGTAGACCATTTTGAAAAAACAAGTTTGTCAGATTTTTGATATCTGCTCCATTTTTCATGTTATAATTTTTTTTCAAAAAATTGATTTTTTTCATATTGTACTCCCTGTATTTAACAGTTCATCACAGCGATTAATTTTTTTAGATAATTTTAAATGTACATAAGTACCCTTTTAAAACTGTATTACAATTTTATTTCTAAAAAAATATTAACGCGTCAGTAGCGTCGCAAATGTAACTAAATTGTATTTTGGTAAAATTTCAATTCCCAAAGTTTCTGTGAGCACCACATATTCTGTATTTAAGATTTTAATTGTTTCTCTACAATTTTTAGAAACTACGGACATTTATCTCGGGACGGTTTTTACTTTTTTAAAAAGTCATCAGTGGCGTAGATATAATTTTTCTTCTGAATGCTCTTTTTTACTTACCAGAGGATTATTGCATGGAAGTAATAATTTGTAATTCGGGTTATTTCAGGGCATTTATCGATTAGCTTAGAACAAACGTTAACATTTTTTTAAAATCTTAGTAATTAAAAAAAAAATATACAGGGTGTTTCGAAAAATTAAAGCTTCCACATTTGTATTTTTTTTTAATAAAAGGCAGGGTGTGAATCCTTAGATGATTTTACGAAGAAAGTTCAATTAAACTTATGTTCTGACTGCCCTAACTTTTGAGATACAGGGTGTGAAACTTAAAAAAATATATACCTTTTTTTATAATAACTGTGATACCACTCTACAAATTTTAATAAAATTTGGTACATAGCCACTATACATTTTTATCTTTTTTTCAGTGGCGTTCGAGCAGGATTTAAATTAAATATTTTTTAAAGAAAATCATTGTACGCCACTGCTTTTTTGAAACTCTCTTATCCAACTTTTAAAATTCTGTTATAAGAACTTCCTGCCAACATATTTGGTATATTCGTGAATCACTTAAGAGACTGTTGTAGATCCCGCTCACTAGTTGCATAGAGGTTTAGGTCATTATTATTATTATTATTCTCTAAAAGATCCAACACGACGTATCCCATGGCTCCGACCCCATAGGGCGTCGTACGAAAGTCCATCCATATCGAAGACCACTCCTCGCGTCCGCTCGGTCAGTGATCTTCGGCCAAATTCGTTTTGCCTCAGTAGACGAAGGGAACCAAGGACAACAGATTTCTGCATCTTCATCGCCAGTTGTTCGGGTGTATTTTGATATGCTGGAATGTACCTCATTTCCCTTAATACGTTATATTTCATGCCTCCTAAAACGCCAACTATCAGGACAACCAATCGCACGGTATACTCTGGATAAAGCCTCCGAAGTTCGCCAAGAAGATCTTGATATTTGGCTCATTTTTCCCGTTCTTTTATATCGATGTTAGTTTCCGCAGGTGCGGAGAACTCTATCACATACATGGTGTGATTTCTCTTATCAAGGAGAACGATGTCGGGTTTATTCGCTTGCATTTGATGCGTGGTTGGGAACGCATAGTTCCAGTATATGCGACAGTTGTCATTTTCCACTACTGCCTCCATGTCGCCGGGAGCAAACGGCAGTATTGCTGTTTCATCGATGCCGTAGTAATGCCTGAGGTGATAGTAAAGTACCCGAAGAGCGTCATTATGCGGATGGATAAGAACTTAGCATTGGTAGCATGCACTGAACAAGCTGACAATAAGTGCATAAGGGTTTCGGGTTGCTTAACACTATTATTAGTATTTACGTTAATAATAATATTATTCTTTTTTGTAATATACAGCGTGTCTTCGGAAAATCTTACCAAACTTTTTAATTATTAAATTTACGAAAAAAGTGCCTCCTCATATAAAAAGTCCTACTTAATGAGAAAATACATTTGCACAAAAATATGTGTATGTTAAACGTACGTGGTACCTTAAAAAGACTTATTTCCAAATTAAAATACCAATATATTTCCCAACTACGGTAGGAAACTTTAAAGGGGGATTTGTTATGTAATTTTATGAAGAAAAGTTCCTATAAAGTTATGTCCGGTGTTGCTTCGTTTCTGCAAAAATGGACAATACTAAAAAGTTTTATTTTTAGTTGCATCATAGGAAAACAGTATAAAAACTACATAAAAAGCCAGTGGCGTACATTTTTTTCAATAATGGTAGTGGTGCCCACCGAGACGCCACTGGACCCAATAAAGTCAATCTAATTAAAGCTTTACAAGCGGTTCATTACATCAGTTAAACAGACAAAACAACTTTATTTATTAATCAAGCAAATGAAAATATAAAGGTAGCATACTAAATTCGTCGGTCAAAAAAATAACGTAATATTAAATTTGCTTAAAAGTAAATGGAAATTGTAAGAATAATTTTTGTTTCAAAAGAAGCAGTGGAGTACTATGATTTTCTTTAAAAAATATTTAATTTAAATCCCGCTCGAACGCCACTGAAAGAAAGATACAAATATTTTACTTTTAAAAATGCCCCCTAATGTGTAGTGGCTGTGTACCACATTTTATTAAAATTTGTAGAGTGGTATCACAGTTATTATAAAAAAGATATATATTTTTTTAAGTTTCACACCCTGTATCTCAAAAGTTAGGACAGTCAGAACATAAGTTTATTTGAACTTTCTTCGTAAAATCATCTAAGGATTCACACTCTGCTTTTCATTAAAAAAAAATACAAATGTGGAAGCTTTAATTTTTCGAAACACCCTGTATATTTTTTCTAAATTTACTAAGATTTAAAAAAAATGTTAACGTTTGTTCTAAGCTAATCGATAAATGCCCTAAAATAACCCGAATTACAAATTATTACTTCCATGCAATAATCCTCTGGCAAGTAAAATAGAGCAGTCAGAAGAAAAATTATATCTACGCCACTGATGACTTTTTTAAAAAAGTAAAAAACCGTCCCAAGATAAACGTCCGTAGCTTCTAAAAATTGTGAAGGAACAATTAAAATCTTAAATACAGAATATGTGGTGCTCACAGAAACTTTGGGAATTGAAATTTTACCAAAATACAATTTAGTTACATTTGCGACGCTACTGACGCGTTAATAATTTTTTAGAAATAAAATTGTAATACAGTTTTAAAAGGGTACTTATGTACATTTAAAATTATCTAAAAAAATTAATCGCTGTGATGAACTGTTAAATACAGGGAGTACAATATGAAAAAAATCAATTTTTGAAAAAAAATTATAACATGAAAAATGGAGCAGATATCAAAAATCTGACAAACTTGTTTTTTCAAAATGGTCTACTGAATAACACTATATAATTAAAAATTAAAAACTATTTTTTTGTAGAATGTCGCTCTTGACAAAGTTTTTGTAAAAAACCGGACTTTTCCATTACACCCTGTAGAATAAAAACAAGTGAAAATTTACACAAAGTGAAATGGCCATTTTTTCCAAAAAATTATCCTACAAAACGGTAAAAGCCGCATTTTGCTATTGCATTTTATTTAAGAGTAATAACGATTTGAAATTTACCAAAAATATTTCCAGTTGCAGTTGAATTGAGCAGCAGTTTATATGCTGGCAGAACCGTCGACTCACAGAATTCAATTTAAAACGGCAAACTTAAAGGTTTTGTTTATATAAGAAAACTATAAATAGGGCCTTAAAATGTTCGGTAAAGACCGTAATAATATCCTGAGTAATATCAACAAGGCAAATTTTCTTTTGGATTGGAAGACTTCACACTCAACTGTTAGTTTGAAGCAGATGTTTCCCGCATGGTATATCTACGCCTTAGACAATTTAAACGTTTAGTGCCAAAATCACACCATTACGAACTTGTTCTTGTTCGTTTTTGCTACAAACTATGTCGTCGACTAGGTATGTCCAAAATTCTCATAGCGACGTTAATATGGTTTGGACTTGTCCGGTTTTTGCCCCAAAATATGTCGTCAGCAATGTTCACAATTCTAATACCGACGTTAATATGCCTCGAACTTGTACGATTTTTGCACCAATGTGGCCCTGGCCACCCATGTTTATATAAAATTTTCTTTATACTTTTAATACACTGTAACACTTTTTATATTACCAGCCTAAGAGTAGTAGAAAAAAATAATTTGAATGGTGGCAACCCTGCTTGCGCAGCAATATAAAATAGAAGTTAATTCTTAAATATAATTAAATTACCCTTTTATTAATTAAAATTAGAATAAAACAAAAAAATCAATTTATTTTTTACATACTTTTTATGGTATCTACAAACAAATCGGCTTATAGTGTAAGCGGTACATCGAAAAAGAAAAAAAATCTGACGGTTATTGCAGAAAGCAAGAAAATTTGTAGGTGATTTGCATACGAACATTAAATTGATTTGACCCGCAGCACTGTAATTTTCTGACATGTTGATCCAGTATGGCGGCCAGTTTATAAAAAAAAACAAATAAATAGTCTCTGATCCAAAAATTGCGCTTAAATTTCAGTGATGTTATTTTTTGCTGAGTAAATATAAAATCATTTATTTGTGTACCCATTCCACTATCAAATTCTATGCTAAAAATCTGGATGATACTAAGCTTCTTTAAGTTTTATTCACTCAGCAGAAGCTTAAAACTTAACAAGGTAGATATTTCTTTTATTTGAGTTCCTTACAAAGAATCATGTAGTGCCTCACTTATGCCCCCTATACAGTCCAACTTGAGAAGAACCGAACTTTCCACTTTGTTCGTCTCTTTATTCCTAAAGTTACAGATAGTGTCAAAGTTGATTTATGAGATAAGGTTGCGACATTCGCCATATTGGCTAGCGCGGCTGTGGCGTCAACTCTGGCCATTTTCGGCCATGTTTGATTTTAGGCAGATAAGTGGCGTAAAATTAAGGAGAAAACAAAAAAGAACTGTATGTTGTGAACAAAATTTATTGGATTATATTAATATGCATAACTTAAAATAAAACCATAAATGTAATTTATTTACTGAAAATTAAAAATTATTAAAGTGACGACAGGACGATGAGGTACCTGGCAGAGCAAAACAATTTTCATGGTTCCGTAAGTCAAAAACCATTTTAAAAACTTTGTATACATAGTATCCGCTAACTAATGGTACATAGAAAAACCAAAGATTCCCTATGCCAAAATATTAAGATTTAACCAAACATACCTAATATCCAAAAGTTTATAATAAGAAAAATAAAAAAGTAAAAAAAGAAATTAAATTTATTTCGATAATTTTTTACTGCGTTTTGATATTTTAATAAAATTTGGTATCTGGGGGTTTTTAAACATCACCTGTTCAGATTGGATATTAATTATATGTACAGAATATAAGGGGGATGGGTACACTATTTAAAAAATTTCTAAATCGCTCCAATTTTTTTGTGCTACTCTGTATGTACCATCTAAATAAACCAGTAACCTTTTCTATGCTTTCTGCACAAAAAAGGTATATTTAATAAGAATCGGTCTTGGCCACCGTTATTTACGTTTAAGTTGTTTAGTGCACCCGAAAATGCCTTTAATAACATCGTATAATCCATAATTACAACTGCTTCATATTAAACGAATGATTTAATGTATTCATCCATATAGTTTTTGACTGCAATCAACATATTAAACGCAATAAATATCTCCAAAACGGTTGCTCAGAGCAATTCTTACAAGGTATACATACCTCTTTGTGTAGGAAACTAGTTTATTTAGATGGTACATACTGAGTAGCACAAAAAGTTAGGAATTTTAGAAAAATTTAAATTATGTAGCTAGCGCTCTCTAGTTTACACATAAATATTACAATCAGATATGAATAGCTAATATCTAAAAACTCCTAGATACCGATGTTTATTAAAAATTAATATAATTATAATATTTAAAACGTATCAGAAAATATCCAAATTAACAAAAATATGTATTTTCCTTTAACACCCCGTATATTCCTTATCAACCTTTGGATATAGATACTATGTTTATTTAAATCCTAATTATTTGGCATAAGGAATCTGTAGTTTTTCTGTGTACCATTAATTAGCGGAAACTCTGTATGTACATCGAAATAACAGCTTGCATATTTTATATACAGTGAGGTCTATTATTTAACAAATAGAGGAAAGTTTTTTATTTGTAATATCTGAGAAATTCCATAATATTAGGACCTTTATAAGTTTTTTTACATGTAGCAACTTTTGTAAGATAATAAGTTAGCAATTAAATGAATAATATAATAAAATAAAAAGTTAAACAGAGTTTTATAGCATAAAACTAAAATATATTTTTGGGGCAGACCTACTTTTGCTTTTAAGTATCTTTAAAATCCTTTAGTTTGAGAGCTTGATTTAGTTTTTAATACGATTGAACCTTATTTTTTGATTTGGTAATTATTTTTTTAAATATATTTTTCTTTACCAAAAATGTCCTTTTATTAATTTTTACTAAACACTAAAGCCTGAAAAGTATACGACTAAACACTATCATAATCACTAAAATAAAAACAGTCCGAACCAATAATATATGAAGTCTCTATAAACTAACCAAAAACATTCACAACTGGAAATCCTTGCAAAATATACAACCAAAACGAAAATGGCAAATTTCCACAGTTTTTATCAAATAAACAAAGCTTCGAGCACGCACGACTCTGTCATCAGCTGATAATGCTACCAACTTTGAACAGAACTGCCAACCGAAATCATAATTCTCACACCCTCACGTCCCTGAAACTATCACCGGTCTCGCTTATGTCTAAACACCTTCTCATAAAGAAACTCTGGATAGTGTAAATTGCTGCCTGTGGAGATATTTTTTTTATCTTTGTGACATCTCACGAAGGCTTATGCCTAAATACCAAAGTACCGTAAGTGCCGGGTTATTGGATGTTTTACCCATTTTTTACCTTGTTCCGTCAACGTTATCCAAGCACTGAAACATGCAGTTATGCATTTTACAGAACCTTTTAGACAACGCGGTAGTGCCACCACGGACGTTATTATTATTATTATTATTTTTTTAAATAACTACTACCTAGAATTGGCATAATACTAGACAGAGGCTTTGCTATTACCATTTGTGAGGTGACGAGCTATTAAAAATCCGTGGAAGGAACCGAGATTCGAACCCGGATCGCTGCGGTGAGAGGCTGATACGTTAGCATCTACACCATGCTCGCCACAAATCTCTATCTTTAAGTTTAACCTTCCTTAATACCCACGTTACTATATTTTATTTTGCTACAGGGTTTAAAAATAATTAACACTATTGTGTAGCCCCTGTCGAACTAATTAAAGCATATGTTATTTTTACTGCTTACCTGAAAAATTGCTATTATTTACTTTATTTCCCTAACGAGAAAAAAACACCTAGGTAAATTATGAGAACAATTCTCATATCAAAATTTACCACATGCCAAATTTTGACATAAATAAAGCCAATCTAATTAGCAAAATCCTCCAGTCTACTTGATATTCCGATAGATTCAAAAATTTGTTAAAAAATTACTAATGCCAAACTTAAAATTGTTAATATATCAATGTTATCAGTGGAAAAAATTCTATATACAGACTGTCCACGGATTGAGTTAACAAGTGGACAAATGGACCAAAATTTTAATTTTTTGAAAAAAAATCATTTTTCATAAAAATTTTTGCTTAAAAAAATGATTTACTAAAAGAAAATGTTGATTTTGTATACAGGGTTCGCAAAAACTTAAAAAATATGATTTTTTTTCAAGAGAAAACTACCTGTATTTTTCAATTTTTGGCAAAATGTGATTGGAAAAATTTATTTAGAATCGTATTTGTAATTAATAAAAACAATAATACAAAATTTTATTGAAATTCATAATTTTACGAAAACTGGCGTTTACAGTTAAAAATTGTGTTTTGTAGTAATTTGGAGAAAAAAGGTGTTTTAAAAGCAAATTATAAAAGTTTTTTAGGTCGTTTTATTATAAAAATTTAAACTAATTAATTTTTGATAACTTTTAAATCAGTTTCATAAATCTTTTTATTACCCCTGTAACTTTATTAAAGTTATTTAAAATGCTATTCTAAATATATTTTTTAAATAATTTAAATTTTAAAAAATGAAAAATAAAGGTACTCTTGTAGAAAAATCATATTTTTAAATTTTTGCAAACCCTGTATACATAATCAATATTTTCTCTCCGTAAAACCCATTTTTTTACAATTTTTTTGATGTTCCTTTTTTATGTGTCCTCTTGTTAACCCCATCCGTGGACAGTCTGTATACCTCGGATGAGAAAACTATTATTTACCTCGCACATTATATCTCTCGGCGCTAGGCGCCTCAGGAATGCTCGGTAAATAATAGCTCACTTGTACCGAGTACCATAAAAGTTATACAAGATAAGCTGATTTCCGGAGCGTCATTTTAGGGCACATATCTCTGTAAAGAGGGGCTTTAGGAAAAGAAATTAAAGTAACTTGTCACGTTATTTTTACGTGTTCTACATAATTCAGAGTGTTTGCCCACATCTTGTTGAAAACCTTGTACATAAATTATGTTTAAAATCTAATAAATAAATAATATATAGGATATATAGGATGTGTGGGAGCTGTCAAAATGTTTTAGTTCTGTCCCCCACTACTTTTATAATGTAACTAAATTTTCAAAATTTTTTAAAGCGGACTTTTAAAGAAATCGATTGCAGCAGTTTCCGGTGGGATCCCTGTAAATTACCAATCGGAGTAAAATTTTGTATTTGTAAAGTTGTAGTTTTGAACCATGCGACCAGTATTTCCAAAAAACGTTTAGTTTTATTTTTCGACGAGTAGAAAAGATTATGTTAAATCCGATTCTCTAATGGAAAATTGAAGTTAAAATTAAAAGAAAAAAACTTGTATTAGCCATTACTTTTATTTGGACACTCTGTGTACTAAAATAATTTTAGGTTCTAAGCTTTAATTACTAAGATTATTACCATAGATTATTAAGATGCAAAACCAGACATGTCTATTTTTTTTTGTCAGAAATAATATGGTGTAATAATTAAAACAAAAATTTTAATTCTAATCGCGTAAAAATAAACACAACTAATATTGGAGTATTAACATTAACAAACATACCAAACATCATCATAAGTTCTTTATTGTTTTTTTAAAGAACAAAAAACAGCTAACCATTCTATAAAAATTATTAGTTTACGTTTTTTCCATTATTACCTATTATTGGTACTCAAAATTTACGTTCTTTTTTATTTAAAATGGTTGATTATCTCCCTAAAAATATAAATTTTACCAACAAAAAAATTATACGCACTTCAGAAAGGTTGCACGACGCAAATTTTAGTGGGATAAGAAGCGATTTTTGATGTTCAGCAATTTTTTGTTGCATTTACAGTTTTACCAAAAATGTAAACGACTTTGAAATTTTAAATAAAACAACCTGTATATTAAAAAAATAAATTCTTTAGAGAATTCTGAGCAGTGGTGGATTCACCAGCAGGCTGAGTAAGCTGGAGCCTAGGGCAGCAAATTTTAACAAAATTAATATACCCATACAAACTACGAATTTAAAAATTGTAGAAAAATTAAAATTTAACAAAAAATTAAATATACGCTATGTAAAGTGCTTAATACAAAATGTTTTACCATCTCTATGTAATCAATTGCCAAACGCTTTATCTAGACACGCGGCAGCGTGTCAAGTCAAGTTCAAGCAAAGGAACTGACTACACCGCCGCGGTACAGTAGCCCAAAACTCATAAAACTAGACTAAAAAGGACTAAAAAGATATAAAGGTCCAAAAATCGCCAATTCTCCATTAATTGACTCACTCACTCACTGACATATAGATCAAAAAGATGAAATTTTGAAATCCAGATCCTTGATTGTTGTAAGCGTAGAATAAAATTAAAAAAAGTTAAAAAATAGTGGGGGTTAGGAGGGGTCCCCATACAAAAAAAGTTTTAACTCAAAACTTATTTTACGTAATCACTTAAAACTATGTGTGTTTATTTATACCCATACGGACAACTAGAAGCCCAAATTTCATGAAGCTAGCCTAAATGGTTATAAAGATATGAAGATCCAAAAGTAGTTAAATTTCCACTGACTGTCTTATGCATCAAAAACTAATCCAATTCCAGATGACCTAGCAAGATAAAATTCAGAATACAGGTCGTTAATTGTGTCTAAGCGTAAGAAAAACCTAAGAATAAAAAAATTGGGAGATCCTCAAACAAAAAAAAGTGTATTTTTAATTTTGGCGTTTGAACTTGGCTTGAACTATTACAAGTTAGCTACCAATATTATGGTGTAGTGGTTATCACATCCGCCTAACGCCTAACGCCTAACGCGGGAGGTCTCCGATACGATCCCGGGCGGAAAATAACTTTTTAATTTCCTTTTTAATTGTCAATAATATATTGACCATCAAAGCAATTATATGTTCCTTGTTTTGTTTCCATCCCAATATACAAACTGAATACACAAAGCAATAAAGAAATGAAAAGGTTAGTGATAATTGTATTGTTTTATATTTATTTTTTTACAAAAAGTAATGCTATCCCACCAAAAACATAAATGTGAAAATAGTTAGCCAAGTTCAATACTAAAATTATGCTTGGTTGTAGGCTTTGTCGCAAAAAGAATGAAGATCTAAATGAGTGCCAAGCTCTGTACAAAATTCAAATATGTGTGAGATTTAAAAGTAGGTAAGATTTGACTTGGCCAGTTCTTATTAGTATTTAAAAAATATTTAAATAAGTTAAATCACTTTATCAAAAGACTGATATAATAAAAACTAGCCAAGTCAAATCTAACCTACTTTAAGATCTTATACATATTTGGATTTTGTACAGAACTTGGCACTTGGAACTTATTTAGATCTTCATTCTTTTTGCGGCGAAGCCTACAACCAAGCATAATTTTAGTATTGAACTTTCCTCAGCTTTTTTACATTTATGTTTTTGGTGGGATTAAATATAATTTGATAAATATAAATTTCTAGAATATCGGAATAGCGATTTGATATTATAGTCAACATTTAGATATTTTTACACATTTTCTTAACTGATAATTGCTATATCTATAACCTAACTATTATAAGATCTGCTTACTTAATTCAATCTTGGTAAATCAGTAATCATGATTGCTGCAGAAAATTTGCAATTTGTCAAATTCAATTTCAGAAAGTTATTATTATTATTTATGCGTAAAAAATATTGACTAAAATTTTCTTTTTTTATTAATAAAACACTATATAGTTTAATATCTTATCTTTTGCCTTAAGTTTATAAAATAACTGAAACTTGGACGACTACTTTACAATAAAAAATAAACTTCCCACAAAATATGAAGTTAGACAATTTGCTGATTAGAAGTTTTTCACCATTTAACAGTTAATTATCTCATTTGTAGTAAGAAATAATTTTGAAAATCCAAATAAGCATAGCGTGTGGTTTTTAATCGTGCGACGCGTCGCACGACGATGTACGATCAGTATTTGTCGATTGTGTGGCAATGATCTAAAATTAAAAGGATTGGGTTAATGTAGAAAATGATCCCCATATATTTTCAGCAGACTCAGCAAGAATTTTACCCCACACTGGCAGAATTGCTGTACACCTTTGCACATGCGCAGTTGTTATAAAGGTTAGCATTTTATTTAAAACCCAATATAGTGTTGGCAACATTGACAAATTTAGCAGTATTTTAATAAATATAGTGGTTGCAACACTGAAAACGTTTACCTAAGGGCGGTGACAGGGTCACACTCATCCTAATTTAATTTATAATTTGGGATTTCCCGATCGTAAAATCCAGGTAAAATTCACGCCGTCGACCGACTAAACCCAATCTCCCATCTACGGTCGACCGTTATCAGGTATAGTTATTTGGTATTTGGTGTTTTATTTGTGTTGTGGAGTAATTCTGGGTGTTTAAACTTTTATTTAATTTAAGTTTTGCATAACCAAAATTAAATAATGAGTAAGTAGCAAATTTCCTGTTTTAAATAATACTCTTTTATTGCCATGCAGTCAATTTTTTAGAGATCAATAAATCCATATTATTTTTGAAATAGTCATGGTTTGGGTTAATTTTTTTTTAGCGGAAAATTGTATTTAAGGATTATAGAAAAATATATATGGGGTTCCATTTAAAATAACAAACTTGCCCTATATACGGAAATTGACCGTTTTCGTAAGAAATAAATGTCACAACCAAATGGCAAGGATATAAAAAGAAACTTTAAAAAAATCTAAGGCTTTTCGTTATGCAACCGCATTTTAATAATTTTATTTTTAAAATTAGTCTGCGGTGAAATGGGTTAAAACATAGTCGGACACCCCAGTATTAGCATTGGACTGATGCATTTATAATTACACAAAATAAAAAATATGGCAGTTTAATTAAAAAAATAATTTGACATATTTTCAAGTTATAACACGTAGCCATAAGCAATTTCTGTCGGCAATATCACGATGTGGCGTATCTCAAAAAAGTAGGAAAATTCGACTAGAGCTGATGTAATTGCTTAAAAAAGTTGCTTCTTAATATTACAAATTGGCATGTTAGATTTTGATATCTTTAAAAGTTATAGGAAATATAATACTAAGCCTATTTCATTTTACTAAAAAAAGAGTAGTACAAAAATACCTAAAAAGCACCCTCGTGAAATTTAAACATAAAGATACGCCGCTTTGTGATATTGAGGACGATTTATACCATATAATATCTTGTAGATTGCTTATTGCTCGTATGTTAAAAAAGGAACATAGGTATCTTTCTGTGGAATGTTTTGAATAAAATTAAATAGTCCAAGCGATTCCATTGCGCTTAAGCCTAGTTTTAAGATTATTACATTATCAAGTTTATTTCAAGTTGGCATTTGTAGGCAAATTAAATCAATAATTACTTACTGGGTACATTACCAATTTTAATATTTGTGATTCGCTTTTTTTTTTGTGGTTTCAATTACAAATATAAGATCAGTTTGGCCCTAACCCCAAAATAAACAATTTCAATGGCACACGCCAAACTTAACTGAACGACAACTGCCATGCCAACGGAACGAAATATCAGTTTATGAATTGAGATTTATTCCTCAAAACAAGTTACACCAAATCTAATTGCTTTTATAATAAAATACCAACTATTCAGTTTTGTTGTGTCAAGGTAGTGTTAAGAAGGAAGATAATAATACATAAAATAGCGTGCAGGTTTGAGGTTAAGTAAAAGTGTGTCCTCATGAATCAAAAAAGAGGGTGTTTTAGTAATAAAATGGAATTTAAATTGAGATCAGTGCTTCTAAGCACTCTCGTTTGCTAAATCTTAATAAAATCGGCGATACGAGCGAAAAATAAAAAAATATACAACAAAAAATAGTCCCCAATATAAAACCGGTTTACTTTTTAGGACTGCTATGAAAGACGAATACAGACTTAAAATAAAAATATTTAAATATGTATACCTCAAAATTACTTGGTATATTTTCTTATAAATGAATCATATACAAAATGTTAAACCCGGTCCTGTTGTTTGTTTTCGGCTAGTCAGTAAATGTTTATTGCGCATGCCCACAAGTGTACTGCGCGGTGCCCACGTAGGGCATAGATTTTCGCTGCATTCATCCATATTTATTTTTCAGATCATTGTTGTGTGGTTACATTAATTGCGATTTGTATCGTGCATTTCAAAACAAAATGGATAAATAGTCCCAGAGCCAGTGAATCCTTCAAGTAACGTAAAGCCTGTAAGGCTGGAAATTTGTATAGTAATGAGTCATAGCATGCTAAGTACGAAAATCATGACCTGGCAGGCATCAGCCCTGCAAATAATCTACCTGTATATTTTTAAAATGTAAAAAAAAATAAAAAAAGTTAATGCTGTAAACTTAAAATTTTTCTAGAATTTAGTTCATTTATAGCACATACAAAATAACTATATGATATTTTTTCTGTTTATAGTAAGGTTAAAAAAAAATGACAGGCGTTTTAGATGTGCACAAGTACGTACCTGCCAGGCGAACCGAAAGGTGTGTAATCCGGGTTCTCACAAGATTACTATCAAGCCTGCTTTTTTCTTTAGAAGTGTTTTACAATTTTTATATTTTGGTAGGATGTTTGGTTGGATAAGATAAAGGTTTCTGATGTTTCAGATTTTACGTAGCACATCCGCTTTAACCGCAGCACTTGCTTCCAAATGAAACACTTTATATATTTTTCTAAAAATCAATTTTTCAGGCAATATCAGGCAAATACATGTACCACATGTTATACCTATCTTAATTAGTTTTTGAGCAAATTGCCATCAAAAATATCATGGTAACCGCCATTTTTATCGATTTGTTAAAAAACAAATACTGATAGAAAAGGGCTAATGCGATTTTTTACACATATTTAATAAACCTTATATTCTTTCACCGTGAAAATCTCCGGTTTTACCGGAAGTGCCACAGAAATTGATGTTCGGCAATAAAAAAATTCAATAATTCAAAGGGAAACCACCATCTTAAGCCTTAAATTTAAACCTAATACTTATTTATCAAGCATTTATGTTAATTATATCCTATTTTTAAACCCAATAATTTTGTGAACTTATTAATGGTCAGACCAAAGTCGATTGATGAGATAAGGTCACGACATTCGTCATATTGGCTAGCCTGGCTGTGACGTCAAGTCGGGCCATTTTCGGCCATGTTTGATTTTAGGCAGATCAGTGGCGTAGAATTAAGGAGGAAACAAAAAAGAACTGTACGTTATAAAAAAAGTTTATTAGATTATATCAATATGCATAAGTTATAATTAAACTATAAATGTAATTAAATAATTATTTCATTTATTCAAAAACCATTATAAAAACTTTGTATAGGTATGTACATAAATAACTGGTTCCTTATTTGTTATATACCTACCGGTTGAGCTAAATAACATATAAGACATATGCAATGTGACGAAGAGACAATCTAACTAAATACGGACATGTAAACATGCGTAACTAATATTGCTTGTTTATTACATAGAGGAAACCTTTTTATTTGTAATTTCTCAGAAATTATATTCTTTACAACAGTTGGTACATGGTTCCAAATTACACTGCTGTCCTTAGTTAAGCCGGATGTTCATGAAAGCGGTTTTCCGCTCGCGGATAATAATTCAGCGTTGTGATTGGTTAGTGAAAATTTAAAATGCTTTTCCCGCCAATCACAACGCTGAATTATTATCCGCGAGCGGAAAACCGCTCTCATGGACAGTAGGCTTTAAACGTCCTAACTACATTTTTTAAAATGTTGGCCTACACTACTACTACGTATATGCATATATATTATCAGTTATTCTATGCATTATTTATCTATTCTCCCAGTTAACAACGTCCTAACTTTATTGTGTGTGTTGCGTCAATGAAGTTAGGACGTCGTAACTTGGGAGAATAGATAAATAATGCATAGAATAACTTGTTTACACATATAGGCCAACATTTTTAAAAAATATAGTTAGGACGTTTTAACTAAGGACGGCAGCTATATTTAGTTTTGTTAAAATTTTAAGGACATATAGGGTATAATACCTGAAAACTGTTTAAGATTTAATTAGGTACCTTTCTTTGAAAAAAAACAAAATTTTAAATTTAATTTTAAAACTTATATTGTTATATAATATTTTTTAAAGTACCCATAACTAAATAACTTTTAATTTGAAGCATATTTGAAAAACTTAACAGTATTTATATTTTTTGTATCTATAATGACTAATACACAAAACTGATTTATTAACTCTGCTTTATTTTCTTTAAAAATACTCATGTATAATATTAATAATAAAATAATCCTTATTGTACAGAAATAATCACATACAAAGGTGGAAAGTATCGCCAGGCGTATTTTAATTAATAACCATCAACTAAAAAAATATATAAACAAAACTAGAACCCTCGACACTACACTTCTTCATAATGTACAACTTAATGAACAACACTAAAGACTAAACACTATAAAAAATTACTAAAATAAAAACAGTTAGAACCAATAAAATATGAAATCTCTATAAACTAACAACAAACATTTACAACTCGAAAATAAACAACCGAAACGAAAATAGCAGAGCCTTTTACCAAACAATAAAAGCTTCGACAACGCACGACTCTGTCATCAGCTGATAATACTGACAACTTGAAACAGAACTGCCAACCGAAATCGTAATTCTCACACCCTCACGTCCCTGACCCAAGCTATCCCCGGTCTCGCTTATGTCTAAACCCCTTCTCATAAAGAAACTCTGGGTCAGACGTTGAAAACTATATTTTCTTCGTTATTTTTAAGACAGCCCAGCCTACCGTTTTTAATCTAAGCATTTCAGGTGAAGTTAGAAAAATGCAATTGGAAAGATTTAGTAGCTATTATTTTTTAAATGACAACTCTTTTAGAAAAGCACTTTTCGAAAAAAGGGTTTTTCCAATTATAAAATAATTTATTTGCGATGGGATTGAAAATAAGGACATTAATAAAGGATTATGACTATCTAGATGCAATATTACAAATGGCTCTTAAAAATCAAGTAGGCCTAAATTTTTTAAGTATATCATAAAATTCCTTAGGGTCTTATTCTGAAAGAAATTATTGAGACTTAAAAAAATTATAAAAATTACCAACTATACTCACCTTTTTTTTTTTTATTTTTTTTTACCGTTTTGAAAATGTGTAGCCCCACTTTGTTTAAAGTGTCCCAGCAAAAATATAGCCGTTAGTCTGTAGATCAAATAACATTTTTATTTTTATGGGGTTGGCATAGTTGAGTCGAATACTGAAAATCGGTATTTGAATACGAATACTGTGAAAAAGGTATTCATGCATACAATAAAGAAAAAAGTTGTTGCTTAAAAATTTTGAAGAGCAAAAAAAAGGTTTTTTCATTTCTAAACTCCAAAAGCAATCAAAGAAACATTCCCTGCCTGTTTTAAGTCATTAAAAATTTTGATTTTTTTAACCATTTTTTGGTCACGGCATCCTAATATTTACCACTTTGGTATTCAATACGGAATATTTCGGTATTTGAATACTTTAATTTCCAAAAAAGTATTTGAATGCTACCATTCAAAAACGGTATACTGAATAAAAATTCCGAATACCGAACACGCAGGTCTATTCGAATACCAGCTCAATTATTTTGAATACGATTCAGAATACCGAGTATTCTAATACTACCCAAATCTGGGCTTAGTCTACAACGTTTTTTCTGACGTTATTGGTAATATACAGGTGTGGAAACTAACTCGCCGACTATAGGGAATTAAAAACATGGGAAATATTTGAGGTAGGATGTGCTTTGTTGGTGTCGCCGTTCGACGAAAGGTGGAAGCGGTGGGCCGGCAGCCCCTGATCTTGTTCTGCTTGAATTGGCGCCCTCGTTACAGCGGTTGTGTAATTGTACACTGAGAGAAAACCCGCCAACTAAACAGTTTAGTTGGATATTTTTTAGTAGTGACAACTAAAAATTTGCTTCCTTTTAGTTACAACAACTATATTCGACCATTTAATGCAACTAAAATAAATATTTTTGTAAATGTTAATAATAATTAATAAGCATTGTTACAATAACTAAAAAAATTAGTTAAAGGCCTGTTTAAATAAAGATTACCAGCAACAGTTACTAAGTCCCTTAGTACTGGCTGGTGGCCATAGCAACTTAAAATGTTTTTATTTATGATAACTAAGTTGGCAACTTATCGTAAATAAACTCTTTATTTGCCAGTATGGATTGTGGAGGGAGGATCACCATCTTTTATGGCGGATAAGTTGAAAAAGTGGCGATCGGAATGTAGCAAGATTGGGATGGCGCCACCGTAGCTAGTGGAGGGATAAGAGGGAACGCACGCTCTGCGCAACGGCAGGGGAATTGTCACGGCACGGCGGCCATATTGGTGCCACCCGGCAGTCGCAGTTGAGACCCAGCTGGTTTTGTTTGTGTTTTCGTTGGTTTTTAATATATTTGAGAAGTGTTTGCTGTGTTTTATAGACATTTTATAAACTTGAACAATTATGAGGAAGTGTTTAGTTCCAGAGGTGTAAAAATATTTTTTTAATCATCGTCGCGGTTTTTAAAATCTCTCCACTAGCGACGGTGGCGCCATCCCAATTTGCACCTTTCGGATTACCACTTTTTAATACATTCAGATGGTGATCCTCCCCTCCACAATCCATATTTGCCAGATTTAAAAATCTTATTTCCCGGGTTTTCCCCGGTTCTTCGGCATAGTTCGTCCAAAATCGGACGTATCGCCGGCGCGGTTCTCGATCATTCTGCGGAAACTCCTGTCTGCGTAACGAGGCGAGTGATGCCAGTGTGACCAGATTCAAATTTGAAGTAGCGGTAAAAATGATATTAAACCTATTCTAACAAGGCTAAATTGTATTTTTTATATACTGATCTTTCCATTTAGATCATAATTTTGAATTAAGTGTACTGTTTAACCAATTTGTGTGCTAATGGTTGACCTTTAAATCGGCAAATGGTAGTGATGGCATACAAATTATTATTATTGGAATGGGGGCTGCAAAATGCCTTAGATGCGTTTGAAGGTAAGTAGGAACGAAATACTGAAACTCTGAATTAAATTTATACCCTACGAATAAAGAATAATATTAGAAGGTCATAGATAAATAGTTTACCCGATTTGTTATTTTTTTATGAAGTCTTTTGGGCGTTTTTATTCTCACCAATCGATGAACTCATCGATTAATAGGAAAGTTTTGGATTTAATGTTTATTGATAAGTTTTTGTTTGTTATAAAATGACATTTTTGTAGTATACAGATCGATATATTACTAAAAATGCAATTTTTATAGTGTCTCATGTACCATGGTGTCTGATTTACTGTAAAACATTTAATGCAAAACATTCCGGTCAATATAAGCTCATCGATAAGAATTAAATCATTTACTAGTGACTATACCGGGTGTTTCTCACAGGTGGGTCCCCCTGTAACTTTTTTACCTTTTACGGTAGAAAAATAAAATTTGATATATCGTTATTTGACATAATTGTGAATTAATAGATCTATTCACTTGAAGGGTACAGGGGATAAACAGGCTAAGTCAATTTTTGACCAAAATGAGATAACAGTGCCACCTAATAGATAAAGATGATTTTTTCTTACCACACACTCATACAGGCATTAAAGTGGCCTAGTCCCAAGAAATAAACGATTAAGTTTATACATTAGTAAACATCAGCTCTCTCTATGGTTTCGAACTTAAAAAACGTGTTTACTGAAAACTGTAAAATTTGACTTAGCCGGTTTATCCCCTGTACCCTTCACTTGTTTTCTATTACTTCCGGTTAAACCGGAAATGACGGCGACTTTCAAATTTTAAATGGCACCACTGGTATATTTTATCTTATTTCCATAGAATATGACATTCTGAAAACAATGACACCTCATATATCATTTATTGACACTTATGCTGTCATTTTTTTCCAATCTAGAGTACCATGATTAGGCTAAAACGGTTTTATTTTTAGTGTAGTAGAAATAGAAAAATAAAATTTATCGACTCATGTTTTTACAACTTCTCAGGGCAGAGTCAAAGTTTGCAAAATCCTATTTATGCTCATAAGTCATTTTTTTCAAATGGAATGGAGGTGGCTCGTTAGCATATCCTGAAAAAAATTTATTCTGAATAATTTGGTACCACGTAGATGGTATTTCGAGTAAGACTTTCTCCAAAACACATAATAAATTCATGATGAAGTCATAAATCGATATTATCATTTAGTATAATGGTTGGTTTAAAATCATTTTATTACATGCTTTTTGGATAAAAACTTCTGGAAAGGTTTTTACCGATCCATGTAGAAAGTCTTACTCGAAATACCGCCTATGTGGTACCAAATTATTCGAAATAAAATGCTTTTTAGGATATGCTAACGAACCATCCTCGTTCCATTTGAAAAAAGGAGTTATGACCATAAATAGGATTTTGCAAACTTTGACTTCACCCTGAGAAGTCTAAAATAAACAAAAGACAATAAATTTTATTTCTTCATGGCTACTACACTTAAAATAAACCGTTTTAACTTAATCATGGCACTCTAGATTGCTATTTAAAATTAGAAAGTAGCAGTCATTTCCGGTCAAACCGGAAGTAATAGAAAACAACTAGATAGACAAATCAATCAATTATGTCAAATAACATTATTACAATTTTTCTATCTTTAAAGTTAAAAAGTTATAGGGGGAACCACCTGTGAGAAACACCCGGTATTTTGACCTTATCATTTTTGTAGTCAAAAATGTTTTTTGCAATATTGTTTCATATTTTTGGATTAAAAATAAAAAATAACCATGTTATTTCACAGCTTTATTAGTGCTTTTTTATTAAAAGCTTAATTTTTTCAATTTTCATACTAGTATTAAAATATTAAAGTATTTAGGTATATCATAAAAATATGGAAAGTGAAAGGCCTGTTAATACATAATTATTGTTTTAATCAATATAGGTACCTACTAAACTTTTTATTTTTTTTTTTCCTTAGATGAAGGTATAGATGATACCAGTTTTGGATTGTTAGATAGTGAAACAGCTTAGGATTATTTCCAAAAGTGGGCCTCGGCTCATTTCTGCTAAAATATTTTAGAGAACATTTATCTGAACAAAGTAAAGTAAGTATTTTATTTTTTAATTATACAATTAAATTGAGTCCCTAATTTTCCTAGTTGTAAAGATTTCTACAACTACCTACTTTGTCATAAGAATAATACTTTAATAATGTATTAGTCAGTATTGTTTTTATTGTAATGGTGGCTCACATCTATTAACTTACAGTAATTTAGCTTAAAAAATGTATGTATATGTGTATGGGTAAGTATATAAAATATGAGATTTGGATTTATCGTATATAGAATTCAGGACGAATAAATGTTGTATTTTGTGTGTTTATGTTACCGTCAAAAACCAAAATTAGTGAATGGAAAAATAACTCTGAATAAACAGTCACTAAAATTATCCACTTTGGTGGGTTCTGATTAAAACTATTATTTTTATTAGGTTTATTAGTTCCATTTTTCTGTTTAGTTTTAATTAGAACGCCTTAAAATGGTTAGTTTTGGTTAATACTCTTTCAGTTTTTTCTTATTAACGCCAATAACCGAAGTGATATTCGCACCAATTTCAGTTTTTCACGGTAACATACATTAGATAGGATTATTAATAACCTATTTAAATATAGGGGGTATTTCATTAAGGGTGGATAGGTAGCATATCTCGGAAAGTAATGGTCGTAGGATATTAGGAAAAAAATTCTCTCGAAATTATTTTTAAGTTCCTCACTATACCTCTAAGGGGCGTAACAGCCATAGTCGTGTATAAAAATACATTTTTCTTGGAAATAACCCAGTAAAAGCAAGAAAAAAATATTACCACGGTATCCCTAATAAAATTCTACATTATTTTGGTTTATCACCTATCTTTGTAGGTCGTAAAATAAGGGCTGTAGAAAAGAGCGAACTATACTGGATGATTTCCAAGAAAAATGTATTTTTATACACGACTATGGCTGCTTCGCCCAATAGCGGTATAGTAAGAAACTTAAAATAATTTCCAGCGGTTTCTCTTAGTCAAATTTCTTAAGAGAATTTTTTTCCTAATATCCTACGACCATTACTTTTCGAGATATGTTACCTATCCACCCTTAATGAAATAAACTGTACTTAGTAAAAATGTTATTTTAGGTTTACTGAGCTTTATACTCGTAATATGTGATGTAAAGTATAGCTAAAACAAATTTGATACATTTTAGGAATAATATTTTTGTAATCGAAATATGTTAACTCTACTTGTGACTCAACTTTATTTTTAACATATAACTACTGGAACTGTTTTCTAATAAATCTAAAAAATATTTAAAAGATGTTTTATTTTCAATCCAAAATTAACACAATTTCATATTGCATTTCACTTTTTGTTGATAAGTTTTTTTTACTGATATAATTGAATTTTGTATAAATGTAGGTATTCAAGATTGACCAGTTATCCAAATGATTCCTTGTACAATCGTCATAACAACGTTGGATAATAATATTGATGCTTATTATACAGAAATGTGAACGCACAGGGTCAATTATACGAAATTTAGAAGCGGCGGCATGCACATAATGGGGTGATGAATTTCTATGTCTTTTTTTTTAATTTTGGATATGTTTTAGGGATTTTACTTTTAAACAATTCTCTTGTATACGCCAAGTAAAAGCTTCATAAGTTAAATTTATGACCTAAAAGTTTATAGCACCCAAACTATAATTCCTAAAAAAATCCTGAGGAAATTTGTTTCAAATAAATTATATCTCTACAACATATCCAATATATTAAAAAAAAACATAAAAACTCAAAATCCTTTTAATGTGCTCCGTCTTTAATTTGATTTTTAAATAAAAATGTTTAGTAGTGTCAACTAAAGCGGTTTTTAGAAACAACTAAATAATTTAGTTACTATAACTTAATAATTAAAATTAGTTGCCATAACTTAGATCATAATTAGAAACAATTAAATTACATTTTAGGAGCTAATACATTAATTTAATGGTCAGAACTCGTCGATCATTTGCAACAAATAAACATCTTAGTTAAGGTTACTAAAATATTTAGTTACAGTGAATAATGACGAAATACTAACCATTACTAATTTTCGGTCCGTCCAACTAAATCGCTTATTTATGGCTACTAATCATTTTCAGCAAATCGAATTTAGTTGTTGTAACTAAGTAGCTTAATTGTCCCCTATTTTAATAAAAAAGTTGCTGTGGTAACTAAATTTTTAGTAATGGCTACAAATTATTTTCCTCAGTGTAGGAGAGTACATAGCATACTGGTGGAAGGGATTCAATGCCTTTATCGCCTATGGACGACGGTTTGGTTTCCATACCGGTATGCTTTTCTCCTGTAGTACTTTTCAAACACTTTAATTCAACCCTGAGCAAGATGCATGCCGTATCTGTTTTTCCCCTTTTTGTTTACATATTACTACTATATTTTTAATTTTTTGGTTATTAAAGTAACACATTTTATTTTGCATTAACTTTTTTTCTAATATTTACTGCTGCAAATCAAAATAACGAAGTTTTAGGTCTAATTCTACATAAATAAAGCATTTTATCTTATTAAAGATACATAACTTTTTGTTAAACTTTAGCCTTATACTTTAAAAACTTTGCTGGCGGCAAACTGTAATTAAATATGTTATTTTATGGCTTCTAATTATTAAAAAATTAACTTATATTATCTTTCTTTAAAACGTATTTTCTAGTAGAATTTGATTTTTATAGAAAAAATAATACTACCTATGACTTCTTAAAATAAATAAAGACGTAATGTATTGTATAATTGGCTAGGTAATTTTTAATTAATTCTCTAGTTATTGATGTACCTACCTAATACCTATGTAATGCCATTACTGAATATTGGTCCTAGCGTTGGCCAAAACAAACTCTACAAACCCTGCGCGAAGAAATGCGCTTTGAGCATCACAAATCTATCGTATATACGGAACTGGGGGAGTCTTTAGTATTCCCAAGCTATTGTTCTGGTGTTTTTCTAGTTTCTATTTTACTGGCAGATAACCAATAATGTTTCCAATATTAACGTAAATAAAATTAAGTATACAAAACAATTATTAGGGTGATATAATTTTTTATGTTTATATTGGTAAGTTAATTAACAATTAAACGTAAGACCTACATATTTTGCTTTTGCTTGATATTAAATATTAAAAAAAACCTAAACACATGATCATTACCAAATATTAGAATGTAAAAGCTTTAGCCTAAAATATTTTTATGCAATAGATGTGATTCTGTAAAAATTCATGGTTTTGTTAACCTACGTTTGGGCTGGAAGAACACCAATCTTTTAAAATTTATTTTATGTTATTTTTTATGTCTAAAGGTTTTTAAAGGCTCCTAATATATTTTATTTTGGAACTGAAAACAATAGCTTCCCAAAATTCCAAACCTACTACTAGATTAGGTATTATTTTATTAAACCACTAATTTTATTTTAAGTATTACTATTTTTCCTTTTTTTAATATATATGGTGTTACAAAAATACCTAATAGAAGACAAAAAAATCTTATTTAATCGCATAATTATATTTGGGATATAATAACATGTTTACAACCTAGTATTTAAGGCTTTTTTTATACAGAGTGGTCCCTAAGTAATGTGCCAAAATTTAACTGAAGAATTGCTACGTTAAAATATTGCGATTTAACCAAACTTACCTTAGTACCAAAGTTAATATTAAGTGAGATACAGGGTGTTAAAGTTAAAAAGTTATTTTTAAAATTTTCCGATATTATTTAATTCGTTTTGAGTATTAAAATAAAACTTTTTATTAAGGGGGTTTTCTGGCATGAGCTGTTAATATCTGATGTTAATTTTTAGGCGCTAACCAGTAGATGCTTCCTACACTACTTAAATGTCTCTAAAACGTCGCAATTTTTTTGTGCATCCCTGTATCTACCATCCGTTCATGGTGTGTGAATGAGAAGGAGTAGGGGTCAAGGTACAATAAGCCTTCAGGCTGCAGTGCACCACCTAGGGGGCGGTCGTCGGACCTGGGTGGGATGACCCCGAAAGGGTGAAAAAAAAAAAATCTACCATCCGGGTAGTAGCAGTTTTAAAGATATTTAAAAGTTGCAGTACTTTTACTAACCCAGTATCTATAGAACGTTATTAAAAAACTGAATGAACTTTCTTAAAGCATTTTTTTAAGCTCTCGAAGATTTTGTCCACAGATTTCAAATGCAACTTTTTGTCTTTCAGAAAGCATTATTACCTTTGTTTTTTTTTTATGAAACGATAAACCCAAATACCCTATATTCAACGAAACTTTTCAAGACGAATGCAGTGATACATAAAACCACACAAAAAAAAAAAACACAAGCTTTTTTACAGATATCTCTAAAGGTTTAAGGAATTTCTAAAATTTTTCGAATAATACATTAGAGAGCTCCTATTTATGCAACTTCACCCTAATTAGACTTTGTACCTCTTACGGTTTCAGAAATCCCAACGGTCCTCCTTACAGTTGGTACTTATGCAAAGGGGGCATTTTGAACTTCTGTCCGGTCGTTTAAATGGTGCCCAGTCCGACACTGTGCATACAGTTTATAAGAAAAATTGTTTTATCCTGTACAGTACCGACTTAATGAAAAATAATATAGCTGCCTAAATATCATTGATACTGTAGCAACAGTTCAAAAGTACAAAAAATACATAAAATAATATTTTTTGATTTTAACTTTAAATGTTAATAACTTCTTTACGAAGCGTGATAGAACTCTTTTTTATATGAAGTACCAACATTATTTGGGTTCACTTTATCACCCCTGTTATTTACGACTTTACATTTTCGGACACCCTGTATTTTATAAAGAATTAGAAGTTCGTTGGAGCTAGAGAGTGTCAAAAGTTCAATTAGTTGTTTGTTTTCTAATAAATAATTTTGATAATAATAGTACTGCCACGCTGTACGGGTCAAAAAGATGTTATATTAAAATAATTAATAGTTTAAAAACTAAAAAACACGCTTTTATATACAGCGAACAAATTAGAAAATAATTTTTCATTAAAAAAAATATTGTCATTTCATAGTAAAAAGCGTGGGGTGCATTTTACTATTTTTTCATAACTTTTCCATCATAGATATTTGCAAATATAATAATTATAACATTTAATATATTTATCACCCACGCTTTTACTATGAAATGACAATATTTTTAATGAAAAATTATTTTCTAATTTTAGTTCGGTTGCATATAAAAGCGTGTTTTTAGTTTTTAAACTATTGTTATTTTTCATTTTTAGTTTCTGCTACTCTTGACAAATGGCGAAAAAATTCAACAGATTGCAACTCACTAAAAATTTCTTCTTCATTAAGTAGCAAAGTTTGAAATTTTGCCAACAGATGGCAATCAGGCAACCCCACTAAAAATTTCTTCTTCATTTAATAGCAAGTTTGAAATGTTGCCAACAGATGGCAACCTAGGTGTTGTTTTTATAATATAATGGATTTTTTCTTGATCCAAAAAGATAACGGGATACTGTTTGCAGATTATTGCATTGTCATGGTCATAATACGTGTGCAAAGTTTCAAAGAAATCCGAATAGCCTGGAGTTGGTTAAAATTAGCGGCTCAAAGATTCCGTTACATAGGCAGCCAGATAGATAGTTACAACCCAAGTTAATAAAAGCGTGTTAAAAACCTTTACACTAAAATGCATTCTAAATATGATATTATACCATCTAGTTTACCAAATTGCTTAAATATAAATATTTGCAAAATTATTTTTATTATTTAAAAAATATTAAACAGGGAGTAACGAATTTTTTATTAAGTTTCTATAACTATTTAACAGATTTTGATGCATTTTTTAATAGATAAAGTGATTTAAGAGGAAGGTTTATATGTATATAATAATATCCAAAATCTTTACGGTATCGGGAAGGGGAATTGTTTTCCTCCTAATTTAACGCGTGCGAAGCCGCGGGAAAAAGCTAGTCTTGGATAAACTATAACGAAAATTTGATAGTGACGTTACTATTTTTAACGGATTTTAATGCGTTTTTTAAAATTAACAAAGTGATTCAAGAGGAAGGTTTATATGTATAATAATATAATAAAAAAACATATACAGAGTGTTTAAAAATAGTTTACATTTAAAATTCGATATTTTTTAACGGATTTTGATGCGTTTTTTTCATAGATAGACGGATTCAAGAGGAAGGTTTATATGTATAATAATATCAAAAAAAAACATATTATATAGAGTGTATAAAAAAAAGTTTACATCTAAAATTCGATATTACTCAACAAATTTTATTAGATAAAGTGATTCAAAAGAAAGGTTTATAATATCCAAAAACATATACTGAGTGTTTAAAAAAATAGTTTACGTTTAAAATTCGACATTACTCAACGGATTTTCATACGGTTTTTTTAATAGATGGACTGATTTAAGAGAAAGGTTTATGTGTATAATAATATTAAAAAACATATACAGAGTCTTTAAAAAATAGTTCACATTTAAATTCGATATTACTTAACAAATTTTGATGCGGTTTTTTTAATATATAAAGTGACTCTAGAGAAGATTTATATGTATAATAATATCCAAAAAATAACATAAACGGAGTGTTTAAAAAATTAGTTTACATTTAAAATTCGATATTGACGTTACTATTGCAATTAAAAAAAAGGGTTATAGGAATTATGCACACGTATCTATGGTTTATAAGAAAATATATAGAATTGCTACGCAGGGTGTGCCAAAAAGATGTTATATAAAAAAATCCTTAAAACTAAAATTTATTCTAACTATAGTATTATACGATCTGGAGGTTTACAGAATTGCTTAAATATAAAGATTTGCAAAATACATATTTATTAGTATTTAAAAATATTATACAGGGACCACCAAAAATTTTGTATTAGGTTTCTTATCACTATTCAAAGGATTTTGATTCTTTTTTTTAATAGATAGAGTGATTTAAGAGAAATGTTTATATGTATATAATACTATCCAAAATCTTTACGGTATAGGGAAGGGAAATTGTTTTACTTTGGATTTAACGCGTATGAAGCCGCGGACAAAAGCTAGTTTATGGGAACAGGGAGTAACAAATTTTTGAAAAATTGAAAGCAGATTCTAATTTTTCACTTCTTTAAACCCCTGTTAGACCAATACCTATTGTTAACAAAATTATTTACAAAAAAACTAAAAACAGAATGAATTTTTGGTACTATATTTCTGAAATTATCCACATTTAGGACTAAGGGAAGTTGGGTTATGTCGTCATATTTTAGACTTAGAAATTTGTGGTGACACTTTTTTGCACCTGTATATATATATTTTATATACTTAGATAATTATATATTTATTTTAGATATATTTTTTTAGATAAAGAAAAAGCTCCGTTATCCAGGAATGAATAATAATGATGCTAGTTCGGATTATATGCTGTATTTCAGTACTTTTATCAGGTAAGAATATAAGTTAGATGAAATGAATAATAAGGACAAAATATCTGTGTCTTTAATACAGTATTTGTGCAATGCTAGATAAAGGCGACGCGACGCAGGGCCCGTAGCAAATGTGAACAGGGGACTCTTGAGTTACATTGCCTATTGAAATTTAGGATGTAAAATAAAACAAAACATTTACAAAAAGGCTTTTTGTGATTTAATGCGTGAAAATTTAAAAGTAACACTCGTCAGTTCAATATTTCTAAGTAATTTTTTTCTTTATTATAGTGAGATCATTTAAACATTCTTGTCCCATTGTGTTCCTTAATACATTAGTTATTCGTTTTAATGTTGAAAAAGGACATTCTCTACTACAGTTTGTGATTATCAAACTCAAGTAAATGCGTAACACCATTTCTACATTTGTAAAACATAATTCCAATGAATTTTTTATTATAATTTTATAAAATTTAAGTTTAAAAGCCTCTTGTTTGCAGCATATTAATATACAATTACAGTGTGACCATCCATTCATTACATTTCCAGAGAAATTTTGTGTGTTGCCTAGTGTTATCGGTAATAAAATTCTGCCCAAAGGTACGCACACATACGAGGGCATCGGACGGACGGTACGGATCGGAAAAAATAGTTTTAGTAAAATTAAATGAAGCCGGTAACCTATATATGTGCGGGCAGTTGGCACCGGATTTAAAAATCCCTCGAGATATAGCAACTTTAATTAAAATCCGGCCATTATAACCGGAAGGCAGTAAGAATAATAGTGGGTCAACTGACAGGTCATTGCAGACTGAATAAACACTTGGAAACTATGGGCCTGGCAGAAGAAAACCTATGTAGGTTCTGCCAGGAGGAGGAAGAAACCGCAGAACACGTATGGTGCTACTGCGACGCCCTTTGTCGTCTGCGGTTTGCAAGGCTGGGTGAAGAAAAACCTAAAGCGGCTTGGATATACCAAGGGACCAGTTTCAAGCTTGTGGAGTCTGATTAAAAAGACCGGCTTGGATAGCGTGCTCTAACCTATGGACGGAGGACACACAATAAACCTGAGCAGGTTGCAGTGTTAGAGGATATGCAATCCACCTCCTAATCTAATCTAATCTAATCTAATCCGGCCATTATCGTTGCATATGTGCGATACAAGTCAGAAATTGCGTTATTTGACAAGAATTAAAGCCGATTCCTACTGGAGGGTTTTAACCCAGTGGTTTTATACCCCGGTTGAAAAGGCGCTAACTTTTAATACTTACCCACGGTTTACCCATAACTCGCATGTGCGTGTGTGTTATTTAATTTTACTTAAACTATTTTTTCCATTCCGTACCGTCCGTCCGATGCCGATGTATGTGCGCGTAACTTTATTATCCAATTTTACCTAATCAGTTTCCTACCGCTTTTTTCAACCTACGGCTACAAGCAAGAAATCAACTTCATGACAAAAAAATATTTCCCTACTTATTGGAAAAAGAACCACAACCTAATTTTTGTTGATTTATGTTTTTTTTGGGCACAGGCACAGGCGCGGGGTCCGTAGCATTTGCTGCCTCCTGCTACATGGCTAATCCAGCACTGTATTTGTGTATAAATATTGCATGTTTGAAATGTAAATAAAATTGAAGCTACTGAATAGCAGCATTCCTACAAGAAAATACTCGCACTTGTAAGCAAATGCTCATACGTTTGAAGTAAATCCTTCTTTATTTTTATACTAGCTATGATTCCCGGCTTCGCTCGGGAGTTTATATGAGACCCAAATAACCGTTGTTCTGAATGAAGTTCAAATACTCGACAACAGATGGCGCCACTACACTTAATTTTTTGAGCTTTCTAGATGATTCCAAAAATTTTCAGAACTTTGTGTCTCCGCCAATTTGTCAAAAATGAGTGATAACAGATATATAATATTTTACATTTTTGCCACCCACAACCACCCACCCCGACCAAACTCCCTTACTCACAATGGGAGACCAAGGGGTATTTGTAACCCCGACGGGAAGTTGATCGGAGTTGCGGATGATAGCGAAAATCGTGGACACACGAACGTACATTAGCATTTTATATAATATACTAGCTATGATTCCCGGCTTCGCTCGGGAGTTTATATGAGACCCAAATAACCGTTGTTCTGAATGAAGTTCAACTACTCGACAACAGATGGCGCCACTACACTTAATTTTTGAGCTTTCTAGATGATTCCAAAAATTTTCAGAACTTTGTGTCTCCGCCAATTTGTCAAGAATGAGTGATAACAGATATATAATATTTTACATTTTTGCCACCCACAACCACCCACCCCGACCAAACTCCCTTACTCACAATGGGAGACCAAGGGGTATTTGTAACCCCGACGGGAAGTTGATCGGAGTTGCGGATGATAGCGAAAATCGTGGACACACGAACGTACATTAGCATTTTATATAATACTAGCTATGATTCCCGGCTTCGCTCGGGAGTTTATATGAGACCCAAATAACCGTTGTTCTGAATGAAGTTCAACTACTCGACAACAGATGGCGCCACTACACATATTTTACATTTTTGCCACCCACAACCACCCACTTCCACCCACCCCGACCAAACTCCCTTACTCACAATGGGAGACCAAGGGGTATTTGTAACCCCGACGGGAAGTTGATCGGAGTTGCGGATGATAGCGAAAATCGTGGACACACGAACGTACATTAGCATTTTATATAATACTAGCTATGATTCCCGGCTTCGCTCGGGAGTTTATATGAGACCCAAATAACCGTTGTTCTGAATGAAGTTCAAATACTCGACAACAGATGGCGCCACTACACATATTTTACATTTTTGCCACCCACAACCACCCACTTCCACCCACCCCGACCAAACTCCCTTACTCACAATGGGAGACCAAGGGGTATTTGTAACCCCGACGGGAAGTCGATCGGAGTTGCGGATGATAGCGAAAATCGTGGACACACGAACGTACATTAGCATTTTATATAATATATTAGATATTAGATTAGCTATGATTCCCGGCTTCGCTCGGGAGTTTATATGAGACCCAAATAACCGTTGTTCGGAATGAAGTTCAACTACTCGACAACAGATGGCGCCACTACACATATTTTACATTTTTGCCACCCACAACCACCCACTTCCACCCACCCCGACCAAACTCCCTTACTCACAATGGGAGACCAAGGGGTATTTGTAACCCCGACGGGAAGTCGATCGGAGTTGCGGATGATAGCGAAAATCGTGGACACACGAACGTACATTAGCATTTTATATAATATATTAGATTAGATATTAGATTTAGATTATAATCATTAGCTTTTATCTATAAGCAAAAGCATTTGCTTCTTTTTATTCATATGGCCCAATTTGTGATTTGTGTCTCCATTATAAAGAAGCACTTTTGAATCAGGTTCTAAAATTTCAGAAAAAAAGTTATAGATATGTTATAGTGCTCTGGAATATTTAGATTTAAATTGCGAAAACTGTACAACCGACTTTGTACAGGGTTTTCATTTATTTTGTGCCACTTAATTTTAACTATAACAAGAAGGATACAAAAATGTCTTTTATAAAAGTTTCATACATTTTTATCTAGTATCATGAGCAGCATAAAAAAATAAACAAACAAAATTATGTCACCATTAAAAAGATCTTTTTAAAAGCTTTACAAAAATATCACATATAAAAACACATCACTCTTTTTACAATACTAACTGCTGTTTAAAAAAATCCAACGATGTAAAGGACTATTAGGCTACGGCTACGATACCTAGCGTCAGTGGACAGCGGAAAGCGGAGAGTGTGAGAGCGCTGCCTTTCAATATTATGGTAGCATAAAAAAATATTATTTTTAAATCAGGAGGACAAAAATTATCCACGGAGCGTGTCTAAAGATATGATTCCGAGTATCGCGGCAGGCTGCAAACTGCAGACCAGAGCGCCAGAGCCATTCACATTACCAACAACCCTATACTCGTTACTCCACAAGGCAAAAGCGAAATATGTATAACGTTCTGCCGCTTGCGTCGGCAGTTAGAACTGTTAGAAGCATACCTTAAAATACATAAACTTTCAAAACTCTGTTAACTACAAAATATTGTAACCAGTACCGGCTACGGGTATACAGAGATTTGATACTCTCCGCACGCCGCTTCCTCGTGTTATCGTAGCCGATAATTACTTTAAAATATTTCTTTATTTTGTTTAGTTTTTTTTTAATTATTAAGTGGGTTTTTAACCTATAAGTTAAGTATATAGTAGTGGGTTTTTTAACTTATAAGTTAAGTATATCGCAAAATGGTTAATGAGTAAAAATTAATATTAAAATTAAAGGAAAATATGACAAGGAAAAACAACCCAAAAAAATTGTTTAGTTATCTCTTAAAAAAGTTTAATAAGGTAAAATTAGGTATAAAAATTATTTTTAATTAAGTAAAGTATACGGTGAAATAGGATAATCATAGTAGGTATTCTAAATAGAAATAAAAATTTAATTTAAAACTAAAATTTTAATAAAACTGGATTAAGATGGTGTTTTTGAACTTTAACCGATCTGTAAAATTAAAAAACAAAAATATGCGAAGTGTTTCATTTGAAAATCAAAATTTTCGGTTATTTCAGGTAAAATTAAACTTACAAAAACTTGTCATGTGTATACAGAAATAACTTTTCTTTAAAATACCAATTTCACAACGTTTCAAGGCACTTGGTATATTAAAAAAAATAAAAAAATATATTTAATATCCCAAATTTATTTCTGTTATATTTTTAATCTTTGTGTCATTTTTAATGTTTGTTTAAATCTATTTCTTATTAATAATACAATTAAAGGACAACTGCTTGTTATAAATAATAAATTATATAATAAAATTATAAAATATCATTTGCTAGTTTCGGCATGTTTTAAAATATAGGTTACTATGGGTCAAATGGCGAGATCATTTAGTGTTTTATGTTTTTTTTGTAATGTACCAGGTAAATCAATGTTTAAATATTAAATTATGTCGCCTATACACAGTGTGACAAACTCAAGAACCACCATTAGGATCTGGGGAACGGTAAGAGATACATACTTGGTTAAATTGGGACCAAGTTGCGCATTTTTATGCCTAAAAATAACCCGTTTTAAAAATTTAAGAATGTACAGCTGTTCTGGAGTTTTCCGGAAGAAACGAAATTTTGTAAAACAGTTTTTATATTTTATCTAGGTTTATTTAAAGAGAGGAACAAATGAGATAATAACATTGCCACTTTTTCTGTTCTATAAAATAAAATCATTAAATTTAAAATCCGTCGTTTCGTCTTTAAACCACCAACAGCAACTTTCCTTTTTTTTTTAAATTATTATAAGAAATATTTGCTTTCAAACGTAATAAACTCGTATTTTATTTCTAAATCCAACGATATATCACACTTTACATTTATGACACTATTTTGCCATTACAAATAACGACTATTATCCATTACAAATAACGACTTTTCCCCAAACGTTTGGGAGAATTTTCATTTGCAGGTAAGTATGCACCCATTTTTTAAAAACGGGTTACGATAAAGTTGATAGAGGCGTTTGATTAAATTAAATACTTTATTTTACTACGTATAAAGTAAAAGTATGCAAATTACATTATTTCTTGTATCTTGTTAGTTAAATTATAAATAAATAAATAAATAAAAAGCGTAATATTAAGAAGTTATTTAAAAAATATATTCATACTTACCCTCATATAAAAATTTTGTAATAGAAACGTAATTTTTATTGGAGAAATAGTGGATGATGATTTTTTGGTTCAAAACGTCGCATAAAGGTAAAGTGTAATTTATCGTTAGATTTAGAATTAAAATACAAGTTTATTAAGTTTAAAACCACATATTCCGCCCATTTAAAAAACAAAGTTCATGATGATGGCTCAATTGAAACGTAGGATCTTAAGTTTAGCGACATTATTTTATAGAAGAGGAAAAGTGGCAATGTTAATGTGTCGTTTGTTTTAAAATATCACTTCAAATAAACCGAGAAAAAAATTATCAACTGTTTTGCAAAATTTCTGTTTTTCCGTATAATTCCGAAACGGGTGCAAATTTTTAAATTTAAAAAATAAATTATTATTATGCATAAAAATGCGCAACTTAGCCCCACTTTAACCAACCCTGTATCTCTTACCGGTTTCGAGATCCTAATGGTGTCACTCAACACCCTGTATAAGAAATATTGATAAACAAAATGTTTGATTCATATAAAAACATATGTAGGTATATCTTGGTAAATCTTTTTCTTAGTTTATTTTAATTTTTTATTTTAAGAGCATTTTCTATCTTAAACTTTTTTACTTGATAATAATAATGGATTTAATTTTGTAAGAAATCTAGTCTGCATTAATGGCATTGGATTTATTTAACTTAAGTTTAAAAATACAAATTTAAAAACACTTAAAAAACAAATAAAAAAGTTAGTTGAAATTTAAAACTTTTTCCAAAAAAATTCTTAAGTAATTATAGCCATGGAGAAAAAAAATGAACAAGTTTTAAAAATAATTTGATATTTGGTTAAAAGAGGTATTTGAGGTCTAAATAGTTAAAAGTAATAATTAATTTAGTAGATATTTAGGTTGGATCCACATACAATATAAGCAACGCTGTTTGGTTCATCGGCAGGCAATAGAATAACAAATGAAGCACTATTAGTCACGCATGTTTACATGCCGGGATTTAGTTAGATTGTCTTTTTTCCTCACATTGCCTATATCTTATGTTATTTAACTGAACCTGTATAGTTGTAAAGGATGTCTTACTTTTTGATGGTACAATAGGAACCTTTACCGAGATATCAGTCTGAATATCTGATATTTTACCTTTGAAATATTTTACTGTCGATCACTATTTTACCATTATTGTAATTTGTGAAGTAAGAAAAAAAAGAATCATGTATTTAGATGTGTTTCACCACTTCTGACATACCTGATATAATGGTTAGAAAAAAATATATTAAAGCAGCTAGCGTACATCTAAAACCCACCAACTGCCTAAATGTGTTAAATACTAAAATTTAATTTTAGTATGTTCTCCTTTGCCCTTGAAGGAACAAATCGAGGATAACGTTAATACAGTATTTTAACAGTTAGAACAAATCAGCTTTTGTTGATTTTTAAATTGTAAGTAGCTACAGCTACCAATTAAAAATACAACGTTATAGAGCTTAAATTTAATAATTCAAAAACATAGGGGACAACTAAAAAAAAATTACTGTCTGCGTTTGACCTCGCACTACAGAGGACGTACAATGGAAGAATAACATGTTGTCTCACTTTAGATCCTCTCATTTCCACACATTAAAACAAAATTGTCTATGGTAAATTTTAACAGACACAACATGTATATATTATTTAAAAAATGTATATAACTATTTATGTATCAGGAATTTAATTGTTTTAGGATGTTCCAGCAATCCTGATGCCAAACGGTTATACGATGATCTTCTTTCAAACTATAATAAATTAGTACGGCCGGTGGTAAATGTGACTGATGCCCTTTCAGTTAAAATTAAACTAAAATTGTCCCAGTTAATCGATGTTGTAAGTCCTTATAGTATTAAAAATACTTTATCTTTATTTAATTCATTTATGTTAATATGAATATTTTAATTTAAACAAAATATTATTTGGCTTTTCTCCAGTATTTTTTTTTTTAATGAAAAAAGATAAAAGAATCGATAAAAGGAAAATGTCAAATTTAGTTTTGTCGTAAAAACGTACATTAAATGGAAAAAGTCTTACCCCGTATGATCGACTTACTGAACAGCCGTTTACCTATAGAAAGAAGTTAATTTGGTTTGCCCAATATTATGGATACTTTGACAATCGTTCAAAAATCGTTTTAGGTATACATGAATTATTTTTGTATTATATCTTTAAAGGTCAATAACGAAATGGTATATAACTTTTTGTACTACATTATTTTGACTTATACTATATGGTGTTTCCGGACACCCTGTATTCCTACAATTTTTGCATGTTATAAGTTTGTAATTTTTTAATAAATAAGGTGCATTTAAAGAAATGTAGCACAAAATATCAGTAATTTGAAATAGTTTCTAAGAAAAAACTTATTATGACACAATTTGTTTTAAAATACGGTTGGTAAAATGCCACAAAAATCAAAGTTTAATGAAAATATTGCAGAAACCATTTAAAAATTAATTTTATTATTTTCTTAATACATAGCTATACTTTTTTATTTTTTTTTGTTTTTTACCTTTATCAATTCTAATAGATGTAATACATTAATTTATACAAGCGTTAAATTTTACGAGAAAAGTAAGTTAAAATCATAAAATTTATTACTTCTTCAAATAACTTGGACATTTTTACCCTTACTCACATTCTTATTAGAAGATTTGCTGGACACCAACCACCATTCATGAATAAATCACATAGATCAGGTTTTATAGATATGTTAAATACCGCTTTATAATTTAAATACTGAAAATAAGATATGCCCAAAAACAAAATGTGGGGAAATCTTGGATTAAAGTGATAACGCATCTTCATAATCATATTTGTTTATTTTTTTAATGGGAATACCATTATAACATTTAACTTTTTATGCAGAAAAAAACAGTGTTTTTCTTATCAATTAGTACAACAAAGTTACATATTTATTGTTGGTCCAAAGAAAACTCAAAGTCCAATTCTCATAGACTTAAGTTAGGCTCTAAGTGCCTGGCATTATATTTTTAATCAAGCTCTAAGTTTTAAATCTGTTTTGGTATTGACTCTTTGGCCATTTGACCTCACAAAGGTTAGTGATATACTAAAGAAATAACAATTAAAATCAATATATTTATTAAATTTTTAAGTAAAAAAATCAACATAATAAAATATTACATAAAGGTAATTAACGCTATAAAACATAAATTATTTCTGTTTAAATGGCGTCCTAAAACTTTGTAATGTCCGCCATTTCTTATAGACGAAAGTACCGAGCAATGTGGAATACATTTCTAAAATAAAATACCTTTCTAATTTTTTAGCATTTAGCAGAGTTGAGTCGAATACTAAAATATCCGGTATTCGAATATAAATACTGAACACCGCATACAAAATTAATTGAATATCTGAGGATTCGAATACCTACCAAGAAAAAAGTATCTGAATACCGGTATTCATAAATACCAAGATTGGGTATTTATGTATACATGTTAAAATTTCTTTATTTATATATCCTTGTTTATCAGGTCCTCACAAATTTTACGATATTAAATACTTTAAATCCAGGTATTCGAATATCGGTATTCACATTTTGATATTTGAATACTTAAAATCCCGATATTTAAATACTACAAATTCTAATAGTCGAATATCTACTGAATCTACTAGAACTTGTATTCCGAATACTCTCATTTAAAAACTGTATTCACACTAAAAAATACAGATTACTCACCCAAAACGTATTCAGTCAAATACCAAACACGCAGATGTATACAAATACCAGCCCAATGTATTTTAAATACGATTGAAAATACTGAGTATTCAAATACTAACCAACTCTGGCACTTAAACCCTTTTTTTTCATTTATTGCATGTCTTTGATGTTCCAAGTTGTTCGGTGGCATCTCCGTCAAGGTCGACATAGTTCCATAATTTTTGTCATGGGTGTAGCCAGGGTGGCTTTCCAGTGACGAAAATTTTTGTGCTTCACGCTCCAGGGCTTGAAGCTCTTGAACTGCTCTAAAAAGTTAGTCACTGGAACGCATCCTTAGACAAGGAAAGATAGATACTTTAAGAAATTTTAAAATTTCGTTGTTTTTAACCTTTCTTGGCTTTATAATAATAATCTATTTTTCATATCTAATTCCATTTTAAATAAATAATTTTAAAAAATCCATCCTTAACCATAAAAAAACACGTTTGAAGCACAAAAACCAAAAGAGGGGTTGGTGCATGAGGGGCAAGGGGAAAGAAAAACGGAGTAGCTCAGGTGCATAACACTTTCCGTCACTGGAACGCCATAAAGTAGAACGAAATGCTCCTGAGCTACTCGGGAGCGCTCTGTTTGCGTCACTGGAAAGCTACTCAGGACTTTGTTTAGGGGAGGGGGCAGGTAAAGGAAAATTAATATTGTTGTCAACCAAAAAAAAAAAGGTCTTCATCAGGTAACACCACGGCTAATTTGTAAGTGGGGACCTTTACTTTACAGTAGTTACTTTTTTAAAATAAAAATTTTTGACAACCAAAAAAAAACGGTCTTCAGGTAAAAAGACATCGGATCCCGGTCCACTAGTGCATACGTGCAGTGCTTGATTTTTTTTACCCGGTAATGACTGATGTTTTTAAATTGTAAATGACATCGATATTATCTGTATATGTCATACCTTACATGTCATATTTTAATTTTTCTTCTTTCAAAAAATTAATGTTTTAAATAAGCTTTAACGGCTAATTTTACTTCAAGTAAGTAATAGGCTCATAAATATGCCTATATATTTTTTCTGTAATTAGGAAACACACTGTATATTTTTAATTCCTTTATCGTTGCGAAGTCCTTAAATCTACGTATAATTTTAACATCAACAAAAAATTATTTATTTTGTCCATAGCTAGGGGGTTGAGGCAGCTGCCCCCTGCCGGTACCTGGCTACGTCCAAGATTTTTGTTCTTTAAAAATGTCCAAGGTAGTTTTAAGTATTGGTGATGCTTCTAATAATATAACAAGTCAATATCATCGGTAAATATTGCTTTTTTCCAAAAGTCGGTCCCAGACACTACGAACTTTGGCGAACATTCGGCACCAACAAAACTTCGTGGAGCGTGTGGGATGGTGGGCTTCGCCACGCTTTGCCCAGCATTCCGCCGTAGTACAAAGTTTCTTCCGCCGACTGTCGATAAAATACTTCACATCGAAGGATGCGAAGTTCGGCGAATTGAATTCGGTTGCATCTCCCAGACGCTTTGCTCTTGCTTAAATGCACATTCGTTAATATTTTGTCCGATCAGTGCAGTACCAATTTGTGCGTGCATGTTTCATAATAGAGGGGAACAGCAATTTAGTAAAACAAATTCTGAAACTCTACCAAAAAGGGGACATACTTTGGAATTCTAAAGATCTGAATTGCAAAAACCGAAATTTAATTTACGAAGCGTGGATAAACATTTAAACATGTTTTAGTGCCAATTGTACAATTACTGATTTAAAAAGAAAAAGACTTATTGATGGCCATATTACGCCTGCAACTAAGTAAAGTTTAGGTTAGAAAAAAGATAACAACCACCACCCGACTTTTGGGCGTTTAAATTTATTTTCTTTTATCAACACATAATTGAAGAGTTGGAATATTGAAGGTGCTAAATACCAAAAACAAGAAACAGAGTTATTTTGAAAAAAACTTGATTATTTTTACATTTTAAAAGCTACAGGTCAACAAAATTTAAAACACAACATGTATTCTGACGTCAGTTAAAATGAACTACAGGCACAAAGCTCTTCCTTAAGTTATTTTCTTTGGCACATAGCACCTTTCTATGGTATAAACTTATTTTTAAAAAATGGCACTTAGCGCATTTGATATTTTACGCCTTAATTATGGAAGGTACAGCAACAACGGCTTGCTCGTCAGCGCCTATGTCAATTTTAAAACCGAAAATCGAGACTTTGTCCGAAGTGGTGTGGGAAGTCCCCACGAACTTGAAAATTATGCTTCGTTGAAGTACGAAGTTTCGTTATTCGCCAAAGTACGTAGTGTCTGGGACCGGCTTAAGGCCAATATTATTTGTTTTGATTTTACACATCGTTCACTGTTAGTAGCATTGGTAACATCTACTAATTTTAATTTTAATAATACCTACTTATTTTCACTCTGTTAGTGTCTTTTAATGATTAATATAATTAAGTCAAGTTCTTATATTCAGTGCTTAAAGTATATTACTTATTACGCGCTTGTGGCGGCTTCGGTTGTATCGGCGAGCGTCGATCACCGGAGTTAAGCAGTGAAATGCGCGCCCATAATTTGGATGGGTGTCCGGCGACAGCGGTGTTTCGGGCAGCGGCACACGGTGTTCCTGCTCGGGGATGCGGACCGAGCAACAACCATCCAAGTTATGGAATGAATGATGTGTGAATGAGAAGGAGTAGGGGTCAAGGTACAATAAGCCTTCAGGCTGCAGTGCACCACCTAGGGGGCGGTCGTCGGACCTGGGTGGGATGACCCCGAAAGGGTGAAAAAAAATATTACTTATATTGTAGTCTTGCATAAAACATAATAGTATATAAAAAATCACTTATGTATGGCGTTATCAGTTTTTATTATTCGTAGTAGTTTTTAAATTAAAAACTATGTACTTAAGTGTTTACTTAAATAAATATATTAGTTTAAAATAAATATATTTTTTTCAGAATCTTAAAAATCAAATCATGACAACAAATGTATGGGTTGAGCAGGTGAGTAAACTCAATTTAATAGCTTAAATAAACATATTATAGTAGGGGAGCCCACGATGCTAAATGAGGATTTACCCATAGTTACTCGAGCGTCATGGAGACCTATTGGGTTGCAAAGCTTAGATGATAAGAAGAAAAAATGTTATATAATGTATACCTTTTCATCGGTGGGAAAAGCGGCTATAGACTTTTAAATATGTCAAAAAATACTATTATTATTTCGGCTTGTGGTAATCGTTCGGGTCATATCGTATTATATATTTTTCGTTATCCCTAAATTATTTTTTTTATTAAAAAAAAGCCACTAATCATCACTTTCAAATTGTCAGTTTAGTGGAATATACACTGTTTAGCATGTAATTAAAGTTATTTTAATTTTTTATAATCGGCCCTGTATACGGAGATCATATTTGGTGGAGGTACTTAACCAGGTACAAGGTATCCTCCGGTATATTAATCTGCCGCGCTGTAGTAAATCCCGAAATCCCCTCTTGGGCTCCCCTACCATTAACTAGAATTCTGCTAAGAAATTTGACGCTTCAAATTTTTATACAAGAAAACAAGAATAAGCTATTAAGACTTAACCATGCATACCCATATCCAAAAGTTGATAATAAAAGGTACAGGGTGTCAAAAAAAAAAGAAAAATTATAAATTTATTGCGATTATTTTTAATGTAATGAAACTTGGTATCTAGCGTTTTTAATATAAACTGATAATATTTTTTTTTAAATTTTAATGTGAAAACTAAAAGGCGCTACCTACACTACTTCAAATTTCTCTACAATTTTTTAATGCTACACAAAAAAGGTAAATACCTTGTAAAAATAGCTCTAAATAACCGTTTTGGAGATATTTTCAATTAAGATGTTCAGTGCAGCCAAACAGTATATGGGAGAATCCATTTTAAATCATTCGTATATTATTAGGCAGTTATAGGGTTGGCTTAATGATACAATGAATGGTATTTTTCGGTTGCACGAAACAATTTAAAGGCAAATATTTCGAAAACGGTTGCTCAGAGCGAGTCTAACAAAGTATTACCACTTTTATGTAAAAAGCATGGTATAGTTTAAAGGTATACTTGGATGGACCATACAGGGTAGCCCAATAAAGTTGCGATGTTGTTGTGTGTGTTGAGAAATTTAATGTAGCGTAGGCAGCGTTCCCTAATTAACACATACATAGGTAAAAATACACATCAAATCTAAATAGTGTATGTCAAAAAAACCCTAGATACCGTTTTGTTATAATATTTTAAACGTACTAAAAGTTTTCAAAATTAATTTAAAAAAATATTTTCACTGACATCCTCTATCTTCCCTATTATCAACTATAGAATATATGTAGGAATGTTTGGTTAATTCCTAATATTTTTGCATTATAAATATGTGATTTCTCTGCATTCGATTAATTAGAGGATACCCTGTATACTTTCTTTTGCTGACCAGGCTATATTTGATTTTTTTACTAAAAGAAATGTAAGGTTTGTCTGAATGTTATGGACAATAAATCAGTAGTACAAGAATAATTTCGACTTCCATTGTCTTTATTAGTTTATTCACACAACGTTTCAGGCAGTATTATCTCTGTCCTTTCTTAAGTGTAAACTGAACTCGGGTGTAAAGTTGTTTTTGATACAAATGGTTTATTGGTTTCCTTTTTAAGTTCTCTAAATTAACGTAGGGTGATTAAAAATGGACAAATATGCAAGCCAAAACGAAGGTATTACCTTTAAATTTGCTTCTCTTATTATGAACTCGACAACAATCTACAAACTTTAAAAATAATAAAAGAAGGGGCGTTTACATTATGCAATATTTAATTAATATATAGTGTTATCACTAGTAGCAAACAATTTATATATGTTTATTGAATTAAATTGTGTAACTTCTTCACTTTGGGTTTTAGTCTTGGTATGACTACAAACTTCAGTGGAATCCAGTGGAATATGGCGGTGTTGAAATGCTTCATGTTCCATCAGATCATATATGGAGGCCTGATATTGTATTGTACAATAAGTAAGAGCTATTAGGCATTTAGTTTTAACCATACAAACTAAAAAAAAATGTATACATACTCGTACATCAAAGAAAAGGCGATGTTTCGGATATTATGTATTCATAGTTTTTTTGTAAGTAGAAGTCATTTTAATAACAACTACGTACAGACTGTCCACGGATAAGGTTTACAAGAGGACAAATTGACCAAATATTTTATTTTTCGAAAAAATGTCATTGCTTGTAAAAGAAATATGATTTATGAAGAGAAAATGTTAATTTTGTATACATGATTAGCAAAAACTTTGAAAAACATTATTTTTTTCCAAGAGTAAACTACCTTTATTTTAAATTTTTAAGCAAAATGTCATAAGAAATTTTTATTTAGAATAAAGTTTGTAATCTATAAAAATAATAATACAAATTATATTGAACACCATAATTTGACAAACACGCCTCTATTATATCGTTTACAGCTAAAAAATTCATGTGTAGAAATTTGGAAAAATAAGTTATTTGAAAATTAAATTATGAGAGTTTTTAGGTCGTTTTACTATAAAAATTCAAAATAAATCATTTTTGATAACTACAAAATCAGTTTTATTACATTTTGTATTAACCCTGTAACATTAATAAAGTCATTCAAAATGTTATTCTTTATACATTTTCTAAATATTTTGATTAAAAGAAAAAAATAAAGGTTTATTCTTGGAAAAAATCATATTTTTCAAATTTTTGCAAACACTGTATCCAAAATCAATATATTATCTTTGTGAAATATATTTTTTTTCATGCTTCATTGATTTCTCTTTTATAAACCCCATCCGTGTAGGTTGTAGAAACATAAATAAAAAATAATGTGTTTTATTAGTGGTAATATAAAGCGTGTTTACTTTTGAAAAAATAAGACTTATTTTTAAATGTCTTTCTAAAAAACTAAAAATGGCTAAGTGTGATTATATATTTTTAATTATGATTTATATGATTAGTTTAAGGAAACTAAATTAAACTAAAACAACTGTTAATTTCACTCATATTCATAAGATCTGACACATTTTTGCGCTGGCGCTGTAGCTTTGTTAGATATCAAACCACATTAAAGTATAAAATTGTTTCAAAGAATAGTTGGACAGATTTATGTATAATCAAAGTTCATTAACAGTGCAGATGGAAACTTCGAGGTAACATTAGCTACAAAGGCAACACTTAATTTTACTGGAAGGGTGGAATGGAGGCCTCCAGCGATCTATAAATCAAGTTGTGAAATAGATGTAGAATATTTTCCGTTTGATGAACAAACTTGTGTTATGAAATTTGGCTCCTGGACCTATGATGGATTTCAGGTTATTTAATTTATGATTTTTAGAATAAAATAAACAGGGTGTGACACATAGTTGTTAGAAAAATTTATGAAAAGAATCTACGCCTAAAGTGTGAGCAAAAGTTTATACAAATATACTCCAAAAATGCGCCGTTTTTTATCGCATATTTACAGTGAGGATATTAAAAGTCCTCCCCCTTTATCTTTTGAATGGGACAAGATATTGGGATCAGGTAAATTTTGGTTAAAAGGGTGTCACTTAAACTACTTTTAGGCATAAAAATGATATCGGTCACGTGGCCTACTGCCAAGGGGCACTATCAACTTTTTTTTCAAATGAAAAGGGGGTCATGAAGCACCTTGTTTTAAAGGCCCTTAGAACCGTATGAAATTTGGCTTAAATAATATAAAACCATGCGGTTTTAATGAAATTGGCTTGTAAGTATGGAACGGCTTTCCTTTTAAAAATAAAAAGTTGCTAGTGCCCCCTTGACACTAGGCCACGTGACAAAAATATATTTTTATGCCAAAAAGTAGTTAAAGTGTTACCCTTTTACCCAAATTTAAACCGATTTCGATATCTTGTCCTGTTCAAGAGTTATGGGAGGGAGAACTTTTAAAAACCGCACTGTATGTACAGGGTGGCTCGAATTCGACGCTCATCATTGAGATTTTGGAAATCGTAAGAGATACAGGATCGATTAAATGGAGGCAAAGTTGCGCAATTTGATGAAATTGATTGATGAAAAATGATTGAAAAAAACCGGAATTTTCAATTTTGGTTTCTATTGTTTCCTGGCTATATTTGTTAAGATAACTCAAAATGAAAAACACGTTTTCATGGCCACTTTTTCTGCTCTATAATTTAGTGTGATTAAATATTGAATCTGACGTTTCGGCTTCTGGCGACCATCATCAACTTAATTTTTTTAAATACGGACCTGATATTTTTTTCAATTTAATTAAATTCTTTCATCACTATTAAAACACTATATATCGCCACTTTGATATTTGCCGACGTTTCGTACAGAAAATTCCATCACCAGAATATTGCATATTTATTTCACCATAATACGGCCCTGAACTACATTTTTAGGTAAGAAGGTAAAAAAAAGAATAAACTTATTACATATTCGTAATCTTTTTATTGCAACTCATTGATATCTAACTGCGGAAATTACTTTATTACCCGAAAATTTCATGAATATTAGACATAAGATACAAAAAGGTAGACAACAAATCAGCTTACATAAACAATTTGTAATACTATCTTGATGCCCATATTAAAAATCACTATTATAAGTGTTCAAAGAGATAACCTTCCGCCTCAAAGCATTTTCTTGCTTTGCTTGGTATTTTAAATACAGCTCGATTAATTGTTCTCGCAGGAATGGCAGCTACTTCCATTATCAAATTTTGTCGTAGTACTTAAAGGTCGTGGGGCGCATTTTTAAATAAACGGTTCTTAAGATATCCTCAAAGGAAATAATCTAGGGGACTAAGGTCTGGGCTCTTAGCGGGCTATCTTGCAAAACCATTTATTAGGAAATATATGGTAAAGGAATTCAGCTACTTCCCTTCCATTGTGGGCAGGAGCTCCGTCTTGCTGCCACCATATTTCTTGAAATACTGCCAAAGGTTGATTACCTAGGGCGTCTAAGACATCATTCCTAATCAAATTTAGATATCGTTCGGAAGTTAAGGGCCCTTCGTAAACGAAAGGTCCAATAATTTTGTTCCTCCACATACCAATCCCTCCATTAAATGAAGTTCTCCCTTGAATTCGTACCTGCTGGTTAGTTTCTGTTATAAAGTAATTTCCGCTGTTAGATATCAATGAGTTGCAATAAAACATTATGAATATGTAATAAGTTTATTTTTTTTGCCTTTTTACCTAAAAATGTAGTTCAGGGCCGTATTATGGTTAAATAAATATGCAATATTTTGATGATGGAATTGTCTGTACGAAACGTCGGCAAATATCAAAGTGGCGATATATAGTGTTTTAAGAGTGATGAAAGGATTTAAATAAATTGAAAAAATATCAGGTCCGTATTTAAAAAATTAAGTTGATGATGGTCGCCAGAAGCCGAAACGTCAGATTCAATATTTAATCACACTGAATTATAGAGCAGAAAAAGTGACCATGAAAACGTGTTTTTCATTTTGAGTTATCTTAACAAATATAGCCAGGAAACAATAGAAACCAAAATTAAAAATTCCGGTTTGTTTCGAATATCTTCGGAAGTACTCGGAATTTTTTAAAACGCAAAACGGCATTTTATTGAGCATCCAATTGCGCAACTTTGCCTCTATTTAACCGATCCTGTATCTCTTACGGTTTCCGAAATCCCAATGATGAGCGTTGAATTCGAGCCACCCTGTACAAATTGGAGTCAAATTCCAACGCATGTAACTCTAGAACAAATCGGCTGTTTTTTAAAAATTAAGTAGCGTTGACTAGATAATCAAAAGGCCTTTAAAATGAGGTGCTACATGACCCTCCTTTGCATTTGAAAGAAAAAAGTTGATAGTGCCCCCTTGGCATAAGGCCACGTGACCGAAACCATTTTTATGCCAAAAAGTAGTTTAGAAGACACCCTTATACCCAAATTTTACCTGATCTCAATATCTTGTCCCATTCAAAAGATAAAGGAGAAGGGGGGAGGACTTTTAATATCCTCACTGTACGTTTATACCCTAAAAAGTTTTGTCATAAATGAAAGGGTTAATATACTGAGCCAATATAATGTTCGTACCAAATAAAAGTTCTAACTTTTTTCGTCGGGACACAAAAGTGTTTATGTGTACCATTTTAGTTAAAAATGCACATAAACACCGTTTCCTGTTATATATTTTTTGTAGTTTTAAAATAAATTTACTTTCTATTACGTTCAAAATGGAATACAATAGGGTATACATTATTTGTAAAAAATAGATAAAGGAATCAAACAATAAAAGTGAAATGACAAATTTTTCACCTCTGCCTTAAATGCATGAAAAAAGCACAAGCATGAGTTAATGTAGTTGCACACATTATATTGATTCGGTGCAATCGTTTAAACATTTTCTTTGTTTTAATTTTGAAGGCAAAACTCCTTAACAAAGAAAAATAAAACATTTTTTTATATTTATGAAGTACCAACAATATTTTAGTTTACTCTATCAGCCCTATCACCTGTTTGGACACGCTGTATATGAACTTTTTTCTTATTTATGGATGTAGAATCTGCCCTTAAATATTCAAAACAACATTCTGTTACAACCCTTTACAATTATCATATGAGAATATATTTTTTTGCCATTACAGGGTGTTTATAAAGTTAGTAATTTATCTTAACAGCTTATAAAACTCCTGAAGACTAGTCCAATTTACCAAAAATATTTTTTATTAAAAAGCAGTTAATAAGGATTAATTCAAAAATTTAAAATTCAAACGACTTTTACTGCTGCATTTTGTAACACGTACCGTAAGTAAAAGATTTATCTACTAATGTATAGTTTTTATAAAAATGTGCTATTTTCTTGAACAAAAAACCCACAATTCTAAAATAATCTTAAAATTATAAAACGAACTGTTTGCTACTGGCTAAATTATTAAAATTGCGCTTGGTATCGATAGTAAACAAATATTGAAGGTATTTATATTGCTGTGGTCTAAAATAGCAGCTTCCTATGAAAGTTTTTGAATAACAGCTTTATTTAATGATTTTTTGTATACATAATTTGGGTAAATTGGCTTTTCTTTATAGGATCTAAAATTTTTATTTGTAAATTGTAATTTTTAAGGGTTTTCTAATTATCCAATTTCTACAGGTAGACTTGCGACATGTCGATGAGATGAAAGGATCTAGTGTTGTTGATATAGGAATTGATTTAACCGAATTTTACACGTCCGTAGAATGGGACATTTTGGAAGTCCCCGCCATTAGGTACAATATATATATTTTTTTAATTACCTTAGAAATAAGTGTGCCCTTTTAAACAGTAAATATTAAGTAAGTAGGTATACGCCGACTGTTTTATGATATTTCATGATATATTTACAGGATGACTGTGGTAAATTTAAAGGTTTTTGTAAACAAAAATGTTATTTCCAAATAACCATAAAAGCTCTGCTCAACATCTATGCCACTAATTTTACGACCAATAGATACTCTATTAGGGATGATTTTTAGGATACTCTGCTATTCTAAGCATAAATGTTTCTAAATTTTTATTTTTTATTTACAAAAGCAAAGGTTATATTCTTGGCTTAAGTGTATTTCCATTAAGTGAACATGGTGTCCAGAAACTATATCGACAAACTTTACGCGATGATTCTCCATTAAAAAATAAGTAAAAAATATGTTTATAGGTCCTAGACTTCATACTTTTCGGTACTTTTCAAAATTATTAAGAAATTTGGAAGACATCTACAAAACAGCAAAAAAAACCTTTTTTTATATTGGTTACCTACTTCACAATCAGGACATAAAAAAATAATGTAGTTTTTACTTTCTTAAATTTGTGTGTTTTTCTAGTTGGCCAAGAAACAGGTAACTAATATAGTAAACATGCCTTTCCAATAATTATTTTAACTTACATATGGTTGTAAGACTTAGTTTACGTACCCAATAAATAATAATTTATGATTATAACGTAAAGGCGTTGTGTCCAAAATGTATCAAATTTGGCTTTAAAAAGGTACAGCATAAGTATAGTAGTAGGGGAGCCCACGATGCTAAATGGGGATTTACTCGAGCGTCATAGAGACCTATTGGGTTGCAAAGCTTAGATGATAAGAAAAAAATGTTATATAATATATACCTTTTCTTCGGCGGGGAAAGCGGCTATAGACTTTTAAATATTAAAAGAAAAACTATTATTATTTCGGCTTGTGGAAATCGTTCGAGTCGTATCGTATTATATATTTTTAGGTCTCCCTTAATTATTTTTTAAATTAAAAAATAGCCACGTTCAAAAATACTAATCTGACTTTTTTTTTGTAGCTATCTGTTTTCTTTACGTCACTCTCAAATTGTCAGATTGGTGGAATAGGTATACACTGTTTAGCATGTAATTAAGGCACCCTATCTTAATCTGACGGCTCGACAATTTCTGATGGATATATTTTTGTTTTTTATGATCGGCCCTGTATACGGAGCTCATATTTGGTGGAGGTACTTAACCACGTACAAGGTCTAGTCAAGGTCAAAGTCAAAAATCTCTATATTCAAAAAATGAAAACTACAAGTTTTTACAAAAATGCAGCTCCATTGAATAAACTGGCGTCAAAAAATAAAAAAATATAAATTATAGCATACATTCTTAATATACACATTAAAAACACTAAAACAATTCTCATTGCTAACCCTTAAACAGATCAGGTACTAAAATTTACATATAAAAACAAGTACTAAAATTTACATATTAAAACAAATAATCTTATCTTAAAAATTATAGTCTAAAAATTCATTCACTGTATAAGGTTCAATATTTAAAATCATGTTAAAAATAGATTTTTTAAAATCTTTAATATTATATGTTTGCCTAACACTTACAGGTAATTTATTAAAAAAATTTATACACGAATATGTGGGACCCCTTTCCGTTGCAGTGGGCCTATGTATCGGAATATTTAAACTGAACATTCTTGTATTAAAAGAGTGTCCAATTTCAAAGGCCTCAAACGTCTCCCTGTTGTTATAAAGAAACAATAAACACTCATATGCATATAAACCTGCCAATGTCAAAAGTCCAAGCTCCCTGAACCTCCCCTACAAGACTCCCTCCAGCCCAAACCCAGCATGATCCGAATAGCCCAAACCCACCCCAAAACATAACACCAAAACGCAAAATCGAGTGAAATGTAGCCTAATATACTGTTTAAGGTTACCCAGGTCAAGATATCTAGACATAACCCTCAAAAAGTAACATGTCCTGTTAATCTTTTTACAAACCATTTCCACCTGGGCTGGGAATCAAGTACTTGCGCTAAGTTCAACAGCCCGCGACTGAAGCTGTACTTCCTCTGGGATCACCACAGCCCCATGCTTTGGTCTAAAGCAGACATAGTTAGTCTTATCCTCATTTAACAGCAGTCTATTTCCTGTAAATCATTCTTGAGTCGCCTTCAGACGCTCATTTGAGATGTCCAAGAGTTCATTTAGAGTTGAAGAGAGCACAAGTATATTGCTGTCATTAGCAAAGTTTATCAGACAGGAGCCATGACCAAGTATCTAAGGCGCTAGGTTGTTTATGTAAAAACAACCAGCAGTGGACCCATCACACCTCCCTGAGGAATACCAACATTTAGATGGCCCTCCTCAGAGAAGTGGCGCACCCTATCCCGGTCTAGCACGACTCTCTGCCTGCGGTCCGGCAGATAAGACCTTACCCAGTCCAACGCCGGGCCTCGAACACCATAGAGCTCTGGTATAATAATCTGAAGCGCTGTAGTAAATCCCGAAATCACCTCTTGGGCTCCCCTACCATAGATAATACTGGTGAAATCTTTGATAATAGGTAAAACTGGGACCAAATTTAATTCATTCTGAAGGGATGCCGCCAAGTAGGCAAAGCATCATAAGATAAACAAACCCTTTTGTGAACAATGATTTATTGCAGCAATAAATAATACACCTAACGAGTTTTTAATTCTAACGGCACGGGTCACCTTTTATGGGTGGACAGAGACGAAATAAGATTATGTTTTCTTAATATGTGATACGTGTTTTAATGCTTTTTTATTTATTTTATCTAAAAAATATGTAATCAGGCTTTGTCAGAGGCTATGTGCTTTCGAAAAGGTTTGTTTGCTTTATCATTTTTTGTGTACTTTGCAGAATTGCTTTCAGAATGAATTATCGGTGGTTCAGACTTTATTTAAATAGTAATGTTACCCTTTTTTACCTAGTTTACTTTAAGCACTATTTTAATTATTATTATTGTAGTAAGTTTAGTAGCTGAATTGATTCCTACTTGCTAATTGTTAGTTTTTGTTACTTATTTTAATGAATTTAGTTTGGCTTTTTAAGTTTTACACCTTTTAAATACTAATAATGTCTTGTTAAACGTAAAAAAATCCAAACCTATTTTTTTTTATAAGACTTAATGTCTATAATCATAAACTTATAAAAAAAATATTTTATGTAATTAATTGAATTAATGCTGCCGCCACACATTGGGCAAACTTGTGGCCAAACTATTTGTCAGAACATTTGGCAAACTATTTGCAAAGAAGCGAACTCAAAAAGTTGGGCCAATCAAGACAAATGTAGACGAACTACCCGTCCACACAATTGATGTTTGCCAAAATTTGTCATAGTTGGCCCAATTTATGGCGGCGGCATAAGGTACTTAATGAGATGAAAAGAAAAGTCATTGTCAATAAAACTAGCTAAATTTTTTAGGGATAAATTACATAAAAAACAAATTTTAAATTAATTTTACTCAAAACTATTTTTTTTATTTAAAATATATCTTGCTTTCATGGTTAAACAGCGTATAAAAAGGGCTTTTAAAAAATGTCATACCCAACTATGGTTTTGATTTAAAAATGCAATTTAGTAGCTCAAAAACGGACTACCTTATTAGATATCGGATTTTAAATTTCTATTAAAAAATAATGATCTACAAATTTTCTATTTACACTTTTTTCCATTACGAATATTAACTGAGCTACAGAAAAAAACTAATTAAAAAAAAAACGTTTTTTTTTAATATCTAGTAAACCATAACTTTTAAGGCTAAAAAGAAATATTTAACCTAAACTCTTAAAACTATAATTCTTTTCCCATTTGACCATTTCTTTGGCGGCAGCGGTTTCTGAATCCTCGTACTAAACATCGAAAAAAACTTTAGTATTTTTTTATTTTTTATTGGATAATTACCATTAAAGTTTGTCGGTAATTTTTCTGAACACCCTGTACTATTATGTAAAATTAAAATATAAAAAAATATTTTTAGTTTATTCCAGAATTATTTTTTTGTTAAACCACAGTCACCCTATAAAACTTATTAACAAATGATCAGCTTATAGTTAATTTAAAAGGGCATAATGGGTACGATCATATCACAAATATGACAAGTGTTGGTAAAAATTATAAATAATTTTTGATAAAATTCCCAAAAAGCTGCGTTATTGTATGACCGAGACTATGTACAATCTATTTTTGCCCTTTTAAACTTTTCTTTATAACTACTATTAGTATGGTTGATGGATTCTAGTTTTCGTTTCACTTTTTGCTTTTATGTTTGGTTGATATAGCGGGGTATCTCAGTTATTATTGAAGATAGAACCTTGCGGTTTTCGCAAACCTGAGCTATTTTTTTGTAAAACGAAAGATGCCATAAACAAAGCCGTCATATCACTCTTAGTTTCTGAGTTACAGGGTGATTTTGAAAATTTTGCATTTTCGGGTACCCCTTGTATCTCAGTTAGCTGATAACGTATTAAAAAGATAAAAACTGAATCTTATATAACTTTTTACGTAAAATGCAGTGGCGTAGTCAGAATTTTTTCAATTATTATTGTTTTGAAAATATTGACCAATGATCTTTTTTTTAGTGGAACACCCTGTAAATTTGTCAAAAACTAAATTTGTCTTTTTACCAGATCTTTAAAAATATATAACACTGTGCGTTTATTTTTATAAAAAACGTCAAAAATCCCAATATTTAGAATTTACAAAAAAAAATGTTTGTAGCTCTTTCAGGAGCAACATTATTAATTTGTAAATAGTTATAATTAACTTATTTTCTTGATTTATTGTTAGCATATTATATTTAGTTTATTCTTGATTAAGAAAAACATAAAACAAAAAATGTCTTGCATTATAAATGTTAGAAAATAATATTAATAGGTGTCTTGTAAATATAAAATAAACAAAATAGAATATGTTAACAATAAATTAAGAAAATTATTGTATAAAAACCATGTACTAATTTAAAATTTTGCTTAAGAAAGGGCTACCTATCTAGATTTACATAACAAAAGAAAAAACATTTTTAAGTTTAAAAGCAAAATCCAATTTTAAAAGTCGTGACATTAGCACCACTACAGTAATCAAGTCAATAAAAAATTGTTAACTGATTTGTTTTACATGGCCTACTGCAAAATTTTGGAAATTTTGTCGTTGTTTATCAAAATTAAACTATAGTGGTATATATTTTTAAAAACCTTGTAAAAAGGCTAACACATTATTTGACAAATACACAGCGTGTTCCATTTAAAAACCCAACATTGGTCAATATTTTAAAAACAAAATAATATTTGCAAAAAATCTAACTACGCCACTGCATTCTACGAAAAAAAAATTATAAGAATCCGTTTCTACCCTTGATACGTTATCAGCCAACTGAGATTATATGAGGTACCTGAAAATGCAAAATTTTCAAAATCACCCCGTAGCTCAGAAATTAAGAGTGTGTTGACGGCTTTGGGCAGAGTTTCTTTATGAGAAGGGGTTTAGACATAAGCAAGACCGGTAATATCTTTTGTCAGGGATGTGAGGGTGTGAGAATTACGATTTCGGTTGGCAGTTCTACTCAAAGTTGGTAGCATTATCAGCTGATGACAGAGTCGTGCCTTGTCGAAGTTGTTTGGTAAAAACTGTGGAAATTTGCCATTTTCATTTTGGTTGTATATTTTGCAAGGGTTTCCACTTGTTAATGTTTTTCGTTAGTTTAGAGACTTCACATATTATTGGTTCGGACTCGTTTTATTTTAGAGATTTTGATAGTGTTTAGTCGAATAGTTTTCAGTCATTCGTGTTTTTATATACATATGATACAAATGAGTGTCCGCTAATTAATGGTACACAGAAAAACCAGATTTCTTATGCGAAAATACCCATTTAGGATTTAAACAAACATACCTATATCCAAAAGTTAATGATAAGGAAGATACGGGGTATTAAAGAGATATAAATATTTTTTATTCATGCATTTTAATAAAACTTGATATCCAGGAGTTTTTAGATATCAGCTATTTATATCTGCGCAGTTGTAATTATAGCTAATGCGATGTTATTGAAGGTACATACATACTTTCGGGTGCACTGAACAACTAAAAGGTGAATACCCTAAAAACGGTTGTCAAGACCGATTCTTACCAAGTATACCTTTTTGTGCGGAAAGCATAAAGAAGCTTACTAGTTTACATACATACAGAGTAGTAACAAAAAATTGGGTAGTTTTAGAGAATTTTAAATAGTGTACCCATCGCCCTCTAGTCTACACGCAAAAATTAATATTCGATCTGAAAAGCTTATGTTTAAAAACCCCTAGATACCGTTTTATTAAGATATTTAAAAAGGGGGAGCAATTATCGAAATAAATTTACTTTTTCTTTTTACTATGACGTATCTTCCTTATTATAAACTTTTGGATATTAGGTATGTTTGGTTAAATCTTAATATTTTGGCTTAAGGAATCTGTGGTTTTTCTGTGTACCATTCATTAGCGGACACCCTGTATACAAAGTTTTTAAAATGGTTTTTGACTTACGGAACCATGGAAAATGTTTTGCTCTGCCAGGTACCTCATGGTCCGGTCGTCGCTTTGATAATTTTTAATTTTCAATATTTAAACCACATTTATGTTTTTGTTTTAAGTTATGATTATTAAAATAATCCAATAAATTTTGTTTACAACATACAGTTCTTTTTTGTTTTCTCGTTAATTCTACGCCACTGATCTGCCTAAAATCAAACATGGCCGAAAATGGCCCGACTTGACGTCACAGCCGCGCTAGCCAATATGGCGAATGTCGTGACCTTATCTCATCAATCGACTTTGGGCTTTGGGTATGGCATCTTTCCTTTCACAAAAAAGTAGCTCAGGTTTGCAAAAACCACAAGTTTATATCTTAAATAATAACTGAGATATCCCGCTATTTTAATCAAAATGGGATACCCTCTACGTTATTTTATTTTGGAACTCGTGGCGTATATTTATCCAAATTCTTAAAATTTTATCTTTTCGCTTTAAAAAAATGTAATATAAGCTATGGATATTTCCAGAAATAAAGCATTTATTGATCTTAAAAAATTCATTGCATGGAAATTAGGAATATTATTTAAAACAAAACTTTTCAACGTTACAAAATTTGCGGCAAGATATAATATTGTTCCAAAACACCTCGTATAAAAACACGTGTCTTCGTTTTTATACCTTTATTAACAATGGAACGTAACTATGGTTACAACAACGACAAAATCTACTCTTGTCAATGTCTTGAAGTTTACAACACAAAAGTCGAAT